>CATIWO010296757.1:0-25107 GCA_949673435.1 Macaranga tanarius
AACCGGATTAAAGTGCATGAAAATGGACTAATAAATCAAACTTGGACTAAATTGTAAAATTTAGAAATTGTTTGGATTAAAATAGCCATTTGCATGTAATTCAAGAAATAATTAAATAATTAAAAATAATAAAATATAAAATACAAACGGAGGCCGATCGCAAGGTCGGGTGGGCTGTAAAGCCCACACCCAGTTTCCGGACCCAATCTCTGAGGATGACTGCTGGGTATCTTCCGTGGAATCCAGTTGCTGTAAAAGTGTCCCGGGTTTCATCCGGGTGGCGACTCCCAACTCCGACTAAAGCCTGTAAAAAGGCCCAAAGTTGTATTCCTGGTGGGCCCTGAGCCCACACAGTGCCGTGGTCGCCGGACACTTGGGCGCGCGCTGAACCCCGCCGCCTACAGATATCATAAAACTAATCTTTCTCTATATAATTTTTGGATAAATTTTAGGGATAAGAATAAATAAATATCTTATGGTTTAAGCAATTTAGAATTAGGGGCTTGTGGTTTTTTTATGACATTTTAATACCATATGGTTTCATATTTATATCACTTAGGTGATAAATTTTATTACAACTCGTTATTTCTATCTCCTCAATCATCCAAAATTTTAAATTTTAATACAATTTTATAGAGGAGAAAAAAATAAGTATATCCATAGTAGTTTTAAGTGGTAATAATAATAGATAAATAAAAATAATAAAACTAATTTTTTCATATTTTTATTTTTAAAAAGCCTGTTGGTCTAAAAATTCAAACCTTTTTTACTTGTTACGATTTTAGCCCACTTGTAAAATTTTGACAAAAATGATCAGATTTGAAAAATCAGTAGCAATTATAACCAAAATTGATTTTTCGTCAAAATTGAGTGTGAAGGTGTTGACATGACATCTTAGATGGTACTACTAATATGGGGTCTACTGCCATATCAACTAAATATTTGCATAAAAAGGCCAAATATTTTCGATTTGTAGCAAATTTGGGCCAAATTTTTAATTTTGGCATAAATATCTTAATTTTTCTAAATACATTACATTTTATTAATAATATGTAATATTTAGTAGTTAACTATACTACTTAAATTATCAATTATTTTTATAATGTATAAAAATTTAAAAATATATCATACATTTAATAAATAATACACATTTAAAAATTTTATATTTAAATAATAAATATTTAAATATTATTTATTTAATGCTAAAATACATCAATGTAGTTTATAATATATGTTTATACATGTATAAAAAGTTGAAAAGCATTAATACATGCATTAAATTTAAGTTCATGTGTTCAAAATTTAATAAATAATATAATATTAATAAAATTTTTAACACATGTATAAATATATTTTCAATTTTAATAATATTTTAGTTATTATGTAAATATTATTTATTTTGCAATAATTCAATAATTAAAAATTAAGTAATTAGATTAATATATTTTAGTGTTAAATGTATGATATATATTTTTAAATTTTTATAAATTATAAAAATAATTGATAATTTAAGTATTATAGTTAACTACTAAATATTACATGTTTAACAATAAAATGTAATATATTTAGAAAAATTAAAATATTTATGCCAAAATTAAATATTTGGGATAAATTTACTACAAATAGAAAATGTTTGGCTTTTTTTATGCAAATATTTAGTTGATGTAGCAGTAGACCCCACATCAGTAGTACCACCTAGAATACTAGGTCAACATCACCACACTCAATTTTGACTAAAGTTAATTTTGGGCTATAATTGCTACTGATTTTTCAAATCTAGCTATTTTTACCAAGATTCTAAAAGTGGGTTGAAATCGTAATAAGTCAAAAAAGTTTAGATTTTTGAGACCAATTGGCTTTTAAAAAATGATTCTCAACGCTATAGACAATGGCGCTATTGCTAAATCTATATTAAAATTATAAGAATTTTATTAAAATAAAAAACTGTATTTTTTTATATGCTGGAAGATAAAGAAATTATGAATTGTAATAAAATTTGTCATCTAAGTGCTATAAATATAAAATTACATATTACTAAAGTATTACAAAAAAACCACTGACCTCGATGTTAAAATGTTTAAACCACAGGACACTTTTTATATTTATGTCTAAATTTTAAATATTATTTATTAAAGTAAATTTGATATAACAATTATGCCTTTACTTTTTAAATTAATTACATGCATACCATATAATTGTTTTAGTTTTCTATCTCTCAATACATTCTTTACTTTTTCATTTCCTGCTCATTCTTTCTCACACAACTTCATCTATATCTAAACTTGAAACTCTACAATTTAATTTATGGGTTTTTAAATTCTATTTTCAATTTTATAAATTGTTGTTTGAAATTTTAATACAATGTGTGAATATTCTCTTCTTTTGCCAATTTAGATATATCAATTTTCTAATAATCACTTTGATTGAGGTAATTTCTTCTATATATCTTGAGAGTTTTATTTTCCATGATTTTTTTCTCTTTTGAATTCCTAATCTTAAATAGTCATTTAAGTTATATATATAATTTTGATTTCATTCTCATTGTTATATATGGGACTTAGTTTCTAATTCAATAAAAATTTAGGGATTTAGTCTTAGTTTCTAATTAAATAAAAAATTAAGGATTTAATTTTGATGTTTATCATTTATAAATTTTTAACTCTTTTTTAAATTATAGGTAGTCTCTATTTCTATTGTTGGTGATTTGAAGTAGAGACCATGAATTGGTTACTTGCTTTATTGTTTGCTAAAGAAGAATAGAATGAAGTAGTTATGCTAAACAACTTTTTCCTTGGTATGTTTGAATTGTAACTAAAGTTGATAAGGAAGTCTTGAATTGTTGTCTTGTATCCTCAAGATTAAGAAAAAGAAGAAGAAAATTTGATAAAGAAGAAGTAGAGAAGAAGTAGAGAGAAAATGGAGGGAGAAAGAAAGAAAGAAAAAAAGAAGTAAAACATGGAGAGGTGAGGTTACTACAGTAACCTCCCAAAATTAATACTAATTTTTTTTTTTTACAAAATATCCCCCCCCCTAAAATGCTTTTTAGGCATAATTCAACCCTCATAACTTATTTCTATTGTAAATAAGTCCATAACTCTTACTAGAACTTAGAAAAATCTAGAGCAGGATGTTACAATTCTCTCCCTCTTAAGAAATTTTATCCCCGAAATTTACATACTTATGGAGAGAATAAATGAGGATATTGAACTCTCATATCCTCCTCCCTTTCCCAAATGGCTTCCTCCTTAAAATAGTTACTCCACAACACCTTAACTAATGGAATCACCTTATTCCTTAAGAAGTTACCTAAAATCCTTACTAGATGTGTAGAGAATTATCAAAATCTCTCAAGCTAATCAAGAATCACTCTTTTCTTCTTCCTCTCTATAATTTTCTACAACATACAATCACACATATACACACACAAATACACAACCAATCACCTCTCTCCAAATGCCCCCTAAGGTGTCCATTAATAAAAAGCTTTAATCATAACCAAGAATAAAATAAAAAGACTATAGATAATTATCAACAATTATCTCCATATTATCACTCTACCCCCTTAATGAACTAGGATAATTACCCAATAATCCACAACTATATATTTTCTAAATTTTTAGGGCAAATAATATAATATATTCAAATAGAAGGGGCAAATAGTATTTACTTATTAATGTCATATCAGTTAACGGTAATTATGACGGAAGGGGTAAATAGTATAATTACGCAAAATAGAAGGGGAAGATAATATAAATTTTAAATTTCAGGGACCAAGTAGTGTAATATAATAAACTACATAGGGTAAATAGTAATTCACCCTTGATATTAATATATAAAATAATTTAACAAAAATGATGATCATCATCACTTGGTGCATTATATATTACAACTTCAAGAAGATCTTCAGAATCTAATGAATCAACTCATGCACTCTCAGGATATATTAACTCGTCTTCCTTTTGAATACTTAATGTTGCTTCTTGGTCTTTACATATTGTTCTTCTGTGACTACATATTCTATAAATTTCACATAGCCTCTTACCTTGATTGTTTTTAGTAGCTTGGATTGAGATCCTTTCATGCATGCAAAAATACGATCCTTTATGATATTGGTATTACTTTAATGTCTTCTGTGTGTTATAGTTTCTTTTTTGTGCTTTGATAGTTATAATATATAATTTGTCAAATTTATAACATCAAGCATAGCTTCTTTATAAAGTTTTGTTAATGTAGAAATTGACATTTGTAGGCATTGTCCATATAAGGATCTAAGTCTAATTTCCCTCATATATATAATTAAGATAGGCATGTTTGTGTTCATTCTTTCCCCTCTTGATATGTCATATTTGCTTCTTCTACTATTTAGTATTTTAAGTGAAATAACATTCAAATTTTAGTATTTCACTACTTCAAACATGTTTATATAAGGCCAAGCTATGCCTTTAAACAAGCTACATGTGCAAGACATCTTGTGCTCTTTCTCAAAAAAATGTTATTGAATTGATTTTAATTTCATATTTGTCCCTTGTTTTCCTTTCATGTATCTCTTCAATCTAAAAAATTTCAATCCTAAATTGTAATTTTCTTCTTTTGAGGTAAGTAGCATCTATTTTTCGTCTTTTATTTATTTAAAAACTTGCATTATTAAAAAAGAAATTTTAAATATATTATTATTATTGATTTATGCATAATATAAAAGACATTAAGTCAATAATAATAAATTGAAAAAATATTAGATTATTTTGATTTTACCTTAATGAGCATTGGTTGAGTATAATGCACTATAGCAGATTTCTTAATAAACAAAAGGTATGCCTCAAGTTACTACTCTAACTAATGGTTGTTAAATTCTTGAAGTATCTCAATTTGTATATTCTTGTTTTAAAACTTTGAAAAATTGCTTCCCACAATTTAGCAAGCTTAAATTTGTATTCAAAACTGATTGAGGTATGGGTGTGAACATATTGGCAAAACATTTGTAAAAAAGAAAGATTACGCCCACTTTTTCTTTCTTTATACATTTAATTTTCATGTAATTTATACTTTTAAAGATATTTTCATGTAATTTGTAGTATGGAAAGGTGTTTCCATAATATTAAGTGTTAATATTATTTCCTATTGCTATTTAGACTTGAACCTAGTAAGTCACACACATAAGAGTTGCATATTTGAAGATTAATATTAATTTAATTAATAATTAAAGAGTTTAATTGATTGATTAAATTAATTGAATTGGATTTGAGCGTATGCGGGGATCTAGCATATCCTGAAATCTAAATTCAAAGATTGAGACTTTATTACAATTAAATAAATATTACTTTGGACTTGATTTAATATGTGATATTAAGTTCAAAGACTAAATTAATATTTACCTCCAAGTTTATTTATATATAGGCCATGAGATGGACCATTTATATTTATCGAGATGGACTTAAGATGGGCTTTATTTAACGAGTTTAAATCAACCAATTAGTTGTCTTATTTGGTATGGAGTGGGCTTTATCTAAGTGTTAGAGAATCCCATATACCCGTAACCTTAACCCAACTCATTAAGGGTTAATGAGGTCAAAGGCTAAGGTTATCCATATAACCAAACAACACCCACTAACTCAAAAAGCAAAGCCATGCATATAGATTGAGTGTGAGACACTCAATCTATCAAGTGCATATAGGTTGAGAGTGAGACACTTAAGCTATGACAATGTATATGACTTGAGTATGAGACACTCAAGTTATTATTATTTTTAAATTGGTTTTTATTTAAGTTAGTAAAGAGTGTAGAGACAAGATACCTCTAACACATTTGACATTTTTGAGAGCAAATTTGATATTCTTACAAAAAAGAGAAAATGGTTGAGAGTGTCTTCTTCCTTCTTCTTCTTCAAGTGTAGAGACTTTAAATATACACAAGGGTTGTGTGCTTTCAAGCTAAGGCCATTGGTGTACAAGAGTTGTACAATACCACATCCATCATCCATTGGAGGTTGCATCCTTATTCCATACATCCAAGCTTAGAGGGGCTCTAACAAGCATTTTGGATCAAAGAAAAGAGGCTTATGGGTAGAGCTTCACCAACTTTGGAGATCTTCCTTGTGAAACTTGTTTGTTTCGAGCTATAGGATTCACACTTGGGGAACTTGGAGCTTATAGATTAATATTAACCAAAGCTTGTCGAGTGTGCTACCAACTAAGGAGTTTTGTAAGTGTTACTAAACTCTTAGTTGATAGGTCTTGTGGTATGGTGGTATGACTTGGTTGTTTGTTGTTGAAATATTGTTATTGATGCATGTTTTAACTATATATTTTTTGTGATATGATCTATGGGCATGGATAGATTTATGTGTTCATACAAGAGTTACATGTGTTGATGCAAGAGTTGTATGTAACCAAAATTTTAAAATTCTGCATGTTTTGGTTGCCTATGAATCTCATCCCTTCAAGTGGTATCAGAGCCTAAATCATAAAAATTACATACTAAAAATGATATTAATTGCAAGTGTTATGATTAAACATGATGTTGGTTGTAAGTGTTATAACTATGGGCATCATTTGGTGTTGTATGTGTAGAGGGAACACGGCCATGTGCTTATTTTTTCTATATGAGACACGGTCGTGTATATGAGTACACGGGTATGTACAATGGTGATTTCAATAAAATTTTAGTTACATGGTTGTGTACCTCTTGCACAATTCTAATAAGATGCATCTTAGATAATATTTTACATATGTTTGCTTGACTTGCTACTTTAAATAACATGAAATAATTGTATATTATTGAATGTTTGCTTGTCATTCATGTAAGGATTGATCAAGGACTTAGTTTACATCCTTAGTTTATAATAATAATTAAGTTTATTATTATGGTTATGTAATTAAGTGTTAGTTGCATAGATTAGGATTTAAATTATTTGCCTTGGTATGCCAATGACTGAATGTAAATCATAAGAGTTGTGACTTAAAAATTGAAGTATTCAATTGGAGCCCCATTCAACCTTTAGTGGCATGGATCAAGGCCTATGATGATGGTGGCTAAGGAGGCTCATGGAATGAAGGCTTTTCTTAGGCTAGGCCCACTTGTAATTGTTTTAAGTATTATAATAGGCTTAGGAAAGGCCCATGATCACTCTTTATTTGTGTATCCATTTTGCATGTTCAATGTATATGTGTGATATGTATGTTGAGGCAACTATATATGTATGTAATATGTATATACATGGATGTAAGATGCCATGCAATGTATGTATGAGATATGTATGTTATGAATATTAGCATGCAATATATATATGAGATATATATGTTGTAAAATGGCTAATGTGCAAAGTGAGACTTTAATTAAAGGCCCAAAAATCTTCCAATCAAATTTAGGTCTAGGCTCTCCATTAGAGCAATAACTTGCATGGTTTTGGACTTTTGTGCATCGGCTATGGATATATAGGGGTGTGCATAAGGCTCAAGAGATTCATATAGTGTTATTATTAAGTATAAGATGTTGTGGGTGTATAGATACACTATTGGCCAAGAATGGAAAATATGCATACTTGAGGTTTATAGTGTTCAAATCCATACATTTCACTGATTAAATGGTATGGACCTAACTAATGCTAAAGGTGGCTAGGAATGGAAATTAGGTGTACCTGAGGCCTATAACATTAGGAGCCAGATTAATGGAACCTCACATGAAATGTGATGGATAAGAGTTGTCCACTTAATGAGAACTATTATTCCAAGAATGGAAATATGTACCTGAAAGATAGTAGCGGCCCATTAAAAAATCCATTACCTACTAGAAATCCATCCAACAAGGGATTTCTATTTCCTATTTGGAAGTGTAGGATTTGCTAAGTTAGTAGGAGGCCATTATGATTAAATACCAAATCTAATGGTGATCACAATGACATACAACTAATCAATCTTGTTACCTTTTCCAGAATTTGATAACATGAGACCTACAAACCCGCTTTCGATCATACTCAACCATAATAGGCTTAGGAGCCTTAATTTTATTAATTGGCTAAGGAATCTAAAAGTTATTTTAGCTTCTGAGAAAATACTATACGTATTGGAACAAAACCTTCTCGGACCCCTTCCCAAAAATGCTTCTCAAGAGGAGCATGATACTCTTGAGAAATGGAAGGACGATGATATGCAAGCACGTTGCATCATGTGGGCTTCCATGAGTACCGAGATCCATCGGCAATGTAAGAAGTGCACAAGTGTAAGGGAAATCCTACTACACCTACAAGAGTTATTTGGTGAGTATAGTAGGACCACCAGTTATAAGATATCGAAGCAGTTATTCCATGCTAAAATGAGAGAGGGAGAGGAAGTAAAAGCCCATGTGAACTCCATGATTAGATTAATGGACGAATTAGAGAGTCTAAATTTCACAATGGACTTCTATCTCCAAGTGGATTTGATCCTTCAATCCCTTCCCGAATCTTTCAGATAAACCATTGTGATACATTGCAATTAGCATAGTAATTTTAGGATGATTCATGCATATTTAGGTTACATTTAGTACACATTTTAGTTTAATCTTGATGCATTTCATTCACAATTATAAACACTTTTAATATTAATTATTCTTAAGTAAATTCATATGAATTTGGATGATTCATTGATGTTATTAAAGTTTGTTTAAAGCTTAGGGAAGTCATATGGGCATATTGAAGTCATTCAAGGTCAAAAGAATAGAGGGAACAAGCTTTGAAGGGTTTGTTGACTGCCACTACTCGGCACCCTCTCTTCAAGCCATTCACTAGTCATGACAAAGAAGTACTGTCATGACTCAACACTCCTTTCCTTGTCATTCACGAGTTGTGATAGAGAGGAATTGTCACGACTTGGCACCAGACTTCACCACTCGGCATGGTGTGAAGAGTCACGACCATTCAGACCATATTGCACTCTTTCAGCCATAACTTCCTTTACAAAACTCAGATTTAAGTGATTCAAGTGCCTATGGAACTCTAATTTTCAGATGGCTATAACTTTTATGAAGACAATTAGACCTACTTCACTCATCTAGATTACCAAAAATGCCCTTGAAGTGACTGCTAATGTTAAAGCAATGTGATCCTTCACCAAGATTTGTAGCTTTTTGTTTGATTTGACTTGTACCCTTTGCCTATTAACTTCCAAATATATAAGTACTTTATTTTGTCTCTGAAAAGATAATGAAGAAGATAGATATTATTATTAGAACATTCATAGAAAATTTAGAGACAAAAAGTAGTTAGGACATTGAAGATCTTTTGGTATATTCAAGGAATATTAAAAGAGCATTTTCTTTGTAGATATTTTCTTCATCAATTCATTATCAAAAGAGATTAATTAGAGATTCTAAATTCATTTCTAAGTTTCTCTAACTCTTCCTTTTTATAATTTTCTTGATAATTGTATATTGTTTCTATGTGTTTATAGTTTCATTAATGATGTATCAAGGCTAAATACTTTATAGGTTGGAATTACAATGGATGATAGTTTCAATGAATTATATTATTTATTTTTTATTAATGGATGAATGATTTGACTTCAATTAAGTTCTTAATTATGTTATGTATGCTTGATCACCATATGTAATGTCTTAGTTAAAGATTCACAATGAGAGTTGGGGTTTTTGATGGAAAATCATTTGTTGTCACTTAAGTTAAAGGATTGGACTAGAGATAGGGAATCTAATACTAAAGGGGTAAAAAGAATTGGCAAAGGGCTTTATAATCTTTGTTTACATATATATTGACATGAGAGTGCTTGTAAATCTACTCAAAGACATCTTTAAATGACTTAGAGATAATCTTTAAAGATAATAGGCTAATTCTCCAATCATTTCATTGTTAATAAAATTGACTTGTGCTAGTGATTCATTGTTTTATTCTATATTGTAATCTCCACCTACACTTCTTTGAATATTGTTTGTTTTTATTCTATTTCTTATTAATTGCATAGGTTTAGTGAATTTACTATTTAACTAAGTTTATAATTTGATAAATTACAACTTGATATATTGGTTAGCCTATTCATCTTAGTATCTATTCAGTTAATACTTGATTTCCCCTTTTTTCCTGTGTTCGACCCCTTACTTATCCTATATTTAGCCATAGAAGCTAGGGTATATAATTCAACCTACATCAGAATTTGGCATCATTGCCGGGGAAAAATGGTTTTGGAATTAATATTAGTTTAGGATAGAGAGAAGTTTGCTTTAGGATTTTATATAGGTTAGTTATTTTTTTATTGTTAATTTTCTTATTTGATAATTATTTATATATTTGTATACTTTTGTTTTTGTTCTTTTTGTGACTTTTATGCGACATGCTCGTAGCCTATTCATCAATTGTGCAGCGAATAAAGACAAGTGAATATGGTTGAACCATAAAGAAGAACTCTAGGCGATTTTGCCTTACCGGACATAAATGAAAATTCTGAAGGAATTGTAGCTCCAACCATTGCCAATATCAATTTTGAAATCAAGCCAAGTGTCATCAAAATGGTGCAAAATAATTAGTTTAGAGGTTTACCCGGGAAGGATCCATATGCTCACATCCTCACCTTTTTTAATATGTGGGCAACCTTCAAAATCAATAATGTTTTGGATGATGCAATAAGGCTATGGTTGTTTCTATTTTCTGTGAGGGACAAAGCTCAGATTTGGCTTTCTAGTTTACCTAGCAATTCTATCACTACATGGGATTAATTGAAGCAAGCTTTCCTTCATAAGTATTTCCCCCACATAAGATAGCTAGGCTTCGCAATAAGATTAGCACTTTCAGCGAAATAAGGATGAGACACTTTATACAGCTTAGGAGAGGTTTAAAGAGCTTCAAAGGCAATGTCCACATCATGGGTTGCCTGACTGGATGATTCCTTAAATTTTCTATAATGGGCTATCTGATGATGCTAGGAGCATTGTAAATGCAGCCTCTAGTGGTAAATGGATGAACAAGACACCAACGAAAGCTACTACCTTATTAGAAGAACTTGCATCTCAAGGCTACATGGGTGATGAAACTACTTTAGCAAAAGGAAAAGGAATGCTTGAGTTAGATAGCATAAATATGTTGAATGCCAAGATGGATGCTTTGACGAAGTTAATAAGCAAGGTTCAAATCAACTCGGTGGAAAAAACAAGCTCAAATTATGAACTATATGGTGGTCCTCATTCATATGATGAATGCCATATGAGTTCTAGTTGGGAAGTAAACTATTTATAAGGAGGTTTCAACTAAATAAATGGGCCAATCTCAAACACCTATAACCTTTAATGGAGGAACCATCGTAGTTTTTTATAGTCTAACCCTTCACAATTTAACCCAAACACTAAACCATAAAATCCACCTGGATTTCCCATGAAACAATAAGCTTTCAACCCATCTAACCTAAATCCGACCTTGAAACTCTTATGTAGCAATTCATTAACCAACAAATGACCATCAACAAGCAAAATAAGGAGCAATTTAAGCAAATTAACGCCAAACTTGAACAACTTGCTACTCATAACCGCATCCTTGAAACCGCTTCCTCCAAATCTAAACTATTGGGAAAGCTTCCTATCCAACCGGAGTTTTCACCAAAAGAGACTTGCCAAGCAATTACTTTAAGGAGTGGTAAGAAGGTTAAAAATATTGCTAGTGAGGGTGAGAGAGTGATTTATGATGATGATATGGTAGAGGTGGAGGCTAGTAAGGGAGATGATGATGTTATTGTTAGTGGTAAGGATGATGTTTAAGGTGTTAAGAAGGGTAAAAGGGAAGATGCCATACCCAAAAATGATGAACCTAAGGTAGATCTTAAGACACTAACTTTTCCCTAAAGGTTCATTAGGCGTACCTTGGATAAGTAATTTGGCAAATTTCTTGATCATCTCAAAGAGATCACTATTACCATACCATTTATGGATGCCATTAGAGATATGCCAGCATGGGGAAAGTTTTTGAAGGATGTCATTAACCATAAGAGCAAGCTTGAGGAGTATGGATTACTTTCTCTTGTTGAAGAATCCAAGGCTATGTACTCCAAATCCCTACCAAAGCTCAAGGATCCAGGTTGTTTTACTGTTCTATATGTAATTGGTCGTACTCATTTTGATAAAAAGCTTTATGTGATATTGGAGCTTAAGCCTATAAACATGTGTCTTTCCATGGCAAATAAATTTGTCACTTATCCACTTGGAATTCTTAAAAATGTGCCAACTAAAGTGGAAAATTTATTATACCTACTGATTTTTTTATTTTGGACATGGAGGAAGATTTTGAAATCCTAATCTTATTTGGGAGACCATTTTTGGAGACAGCGGGTGTGATCATTGATATGAAGAGAGGCAAAATTACATTAAAAGTGAATAATGAGTCTATATTTTTTTATATATTCAAGATGATGAGGACTACACCAGTGGAAGTAGCGAGTAGAATTGATTCACTTAATGTTATTGATGAATGCATTAATAAAGTGATACATGAGTGTTTAAGGCAAGACCCTATTGAGCCACACATGATGCAAGAAGCTAATTTGAAACTCTTGGAGGCAACTTCATACCTTCCTCTTCATAGGACTTTAAGGTTTGAACCTTTAAGGAGGGATGATGATCCGAAGTCTACTTCACCAAATGAAGAATTAAAGCTAGAGCTCAAGCTTTTTCCATCTAATCTAAGATATGCATTTCTTGACTCTAACTTTAAATTTCCTTTTATTGTGAATTAATTTTTGCCTAATAATAATGTTGATGCTTTATGTGATATGTTACTTAGTCATAGAGGTGTTATTGGTTATTCTATAAATGATTTGAATGGTATTAGCCCCAATGTGTGTATGCATCGAATCCTTTTAGAGGATGATACCAAGCCTTTCATTGAAGGTCAAAGGAGATTAAATCCCACTCTTAAAGATGTGGTAAGGAAAGAGGTAATTAAGTTGCTTGATAATGGTATTATATATTCCATTAGTGATAGTAAGTGGGTAAGTCTCGTTCAAGTTCTCCCTAAAGAAGGTGGCTTGACAGTTGTGAAAAATGAGTATAATGATTTAGTGCCCACTAGGACTGTCATTGGATGGCGTACGTGTATTGATTATAGAAATCTCTTAATAAGGCAACTAGGAAAGACTATTTTCCATTACCATTCATCGACCAAGTTTTGGAACGATTAGCTAATTTCTCATATTTTTTCAATTTAGATGAGCTTAGTGGTTTTTACCAGATACCTATTTATCCCGATGACCAACCTAAGACTACTTTTACATGTCTATATAGTACCTTTGCATTTAGACACATGCCTTTTAGGTTATGCAATGCTCCTGCTACATTTCAAATATGCATATTTTCCATTTTTAGTGATTTAATTAATGATTGTGTAGAGGTTTTCATGGATGATTTTGGTGTTTATGGTGCTAACTATTCAAATTGTTTAGAAAATCTTTCTAAAGTACTTGACAGGTGCAAAGAGCATAGATTAGTGCTAAATTAGGAGAAATGTCATTTTATAGTTCAAGAAGGCATTGTTTTGGGCCATATAGTGTCAAAGCGGGATATTGAAGTTGATAAAGAACAAATTGAAGTCATAGCTAATTTGCCACCTCCAAAATGTCTCAAATATATGAGAAGTTTTCGTAGGCATGCTGGATTCTATAGAAGATTCATTAGAGATTTTTCCAAAATTACCAAACCATTATGTAACTTATTAGTAAATGAGGTAATTTTTTAGTGTGATGATGCATGTTTGGATTCCTTTGAAAAGCTTAAGAAAGCTTTTATTTTACAGCCACCTAATTGGGAGTTACCTTTTGAGATTATGTGTGATGCTAGTATTTATAATGTGGGGGCTGTTTTAGGCCAAATAAAGGAAAAAAAGCCTTATATGATCTACTATGCTAGCAAGCTTCTTGATGATGCTCAAATTAACTATACTACCACTGAAAAAGAGCTTATTGCCATTGTTTATATTTTTGACAAATTTAGAGCGTATCTTGTTGGTCAAAAGGTGATTGTCTACTCAGATCATGCTGCTCTCAAGTATCTTTTTAGTAAGAAAGATGTGAAGCCAAGGTTGCTTCGGTGAATTTTGATGCTTCAAAAATTTGTTTGGGAGGTTAGAGACAAGAGGGGTAGTGAGAACCTAGTGGCATATCATTTGTCAAGGCTAGATTAATAGGGGTTAAAGAAGCAAGATGGCGGTGTACCTATCAATGATACATTCCCTAGTGAACAACTTTTGTAAATTGCTGAAAAGGAACTTCCATGGTTTACAAATATTGCTAACTATCTAGTAAGTGTAATTTTGCCTTATGGTATGGATTTTAGAATGAAAAAGAGATGCTTGTATGATGTCAAATTTTATTATTAGAAAGAACCACTATTGCACAAGAGATGTGGAGACAGTTTGATAAGAAGGTGTGTTCCATAAGATGAAGTTCATAATATTTTAAAGCATTGTCATTCAATGGATGTAAGTGGCCACTTTGGTGCATCAAGGACAGCCTCTAAGGTACTTTTATTTAGGTTTTGGTGGCCTACATTGTTCAAAGATACCCGAGACTTTATGTTTATTTGTGATAGATGTCAAAGGACGGGTAACACTTCTAAGAAGCATGAGATGCCTTTGAGTGATATTTTAGAGGTAGAAATATTTGATGTTTGGGGTATAGATTTTATGAGACCATTTCCAAATTCTTTAGGCAATAAGTACATCCTTGTCATGGTCGATTATTTCTCTAAATGGGTGGAAGTTATTCCATCTATTACAAATGATGCTAAGGTTGTCAAGAAAGATGCTTAAGAAGATCATATTCCCTAGATTTGGTACTCCAAGAGCATTGATTAGTGATGGAGGTTCTCATTTTTACAACCATATGATTAAGTAACTTTTGAAGAGATATGGTGTCACTCATAAGATTGCTACTCCATACCACCCTCAAACAAGTGGCCAAGTTGAAGTTAGTAATAGAGAACTTAAGTAGATTTTGGAAAAGATAGTTTCTACTTTAAAAAGGATTGGGCATTTAAGATTGATGATGTATTATGGGCATATAGGACAACTTTCAAAACTCCCATTGGTCTTAGTCCATATCAATTGATCTATAAAAAGTCTTGTCACTTACTGATTGAGTTTGAACATAAAGCTTATTGGGCAACAAGAGCATTGAATTTTGATTTAATGAAAGTAGGTCAAAAGAGGCTCCTTCAACTTAATGAATTGGAGGAATTGAGGCTGAATGCTTATGAGATTGCTAAGATCTACAAAGATAGAACCAAGTAATGGCATGACAAGCACATTCAAAAGAAGGAGTTTTATGAAGGGCAGTTTGTTCTTTTATATAATTCAAGGCCCAAACTCTTTCCTAGTAAGTTGAAATCAAGGCGGTCGAGGTCCATTATGAGTTGTGAAAGTTTTTCCTTATGGTGAAACTTTTAAAGTCAATGGTCATCAACTTAAGCCTTACACTATTGGTGATCAAGTGGAGAAAGGGATTTCCATTCCCCTCATTTCTCCACCTTAATCTTCATGGAGGTAATGATTAAGCTATAGACCTCAATTTAGCATTCATTTATTTATTCATTTTCTTATTTAGTACAGTTTTAGTTGCTTGATCTCTTATATTTCATTTATTTACTTAATTTTTTAATTCATTTTTTGTGTTTTGATTTTCATTTAATAATCACATTATTTTTGAATTATGTTTAATATATGTTTTGAGAAATAATAATAATAATAATCTAAAAAAAAGGAAAATGTAGTAAAATAAAAAGGGGTGCCGAGTGGGCACCATAGGCTTGGTTAGTGCCCAGTCGGGACAGTTTGACACTGTCACGACTCGGCAGTAAGTGCAGGCAAGTGCTGAGTCGAGACATTTGGACACTGTCAAATATCCTGACTCGGCACGCACCCAACAATTAGTGCCTCGTCGTGACAGTTTTCTATTGTCACCACTTAGCACATTTAACCCTATCTAGTGTCGAGTTGTTTCACCACTCGGCACTAACACACCCCTTTATTAAAAATAAAAAATAAAAATAAAAACCAAATTATTTCCCACACACATATACATTTTCTTTCTTTTCTTTTCCCTCTTCCTTTTGAAAGTTTGAAAACAAATACTTTTAACTTACACTTTCCCCACATTTTCACTTTTACATATACTTCTTTCCTATTTTAAATATACTTTCCACATTCACTCTTTTTCAAATTCGCATTTCTTCTCTTCTCTACATTTCCTTTTTCGCTACACATTCTTTTTCTTCTTTGTTTTTTTCTTCTTTTTCTCTACACATTTATTTCCCTTTTCATTTTTACATTTGCATTTTCTTCCATATTCTTCTTTTTCTTTACTTCTTTCACTATAAAGAATCTCAACAGTCTTCCAAAGCTTCCAAAGGTAAGGCTATCATTCAAGATGAGAAGGAGGACCAACCTATTGATCTAGCCCCAAGGTATGATGCTCCTTTCTATATTTTTCATGAATTTGAAGGAGATAGGTATGTTCAATGTAGAACTAGAGATATTATTGGTTCTAAATTCATGCCTAAGTCTATTATTGAGAAAATGGGCATGATTAATATACTTGATAAGTTATTGAAGTCAATAGGGCTTAAGAAATTTGTTGACTTAGAAAATGACTATTATATTCAATTTACTCAAGAATTTTATTGTTCCTTATTCCCAAATGAGAAAGATTAACATACATTAGACTTTCGCATGCTAGGAAATGTATATCACTTAACTCCTACTTTTATGAAGAATGTGTTTGGCTTTGCTAAAGAAGGTGTTCGTAAAATGCCAAGTGATTTTAGTGCACGCCACTTTTGGGCATTCTTGACAGATTTGCCTCCCTAATTTGATCCAAAAAAGGGTTCGGCAATGTTTATAAAAGACCACAAATTTTGGTTTTTGTATAAAATACTTGCATGTCTTGTTTTTGGCAAATCAGAAGGCAATCGAGTCTCCATCTAAGAATTATTTTTGATGTGGTGTATTCATAAAAAGAAACCAATTTGTTGGACTTATTGGTTTTTAAATCAATTTTTTGATTGTTCTAACAATTCTATGGGTCCTTTGACCCATAGTCATGTGATTACTCAAATTGCTATTGCCTTGGATATCTTACAATCTTCTTTGTCAAGTATGAGATGTGTTAGGATGGTTCACTTTACAAAGCATGCTTTCACCCGTGGTGAAGTTATTGATTCCAACTTCAACCTCAAGCATGCAAGAGAACGTTCTTATTGGATCAAAAGAGAACAAAATCCACAAATGGTGCAGGTGGTGGAGAAAAGTGAGGAAGAAAGTGATGAGAGTGACCACAATGCAAGTGAAAGGGATGTAGCACAACCACAATGAACAACTTCCGAGACTATGGAAATTGGTGGAGGAGGCTCTAGTGCTCCTAGTGATTTGGCTTTATGGCAATAAGTTCTCCATAGTCAACAAGTAATGATGCAACAATTGGATTCTCAATGCTAGGCAACACCATACGGAGCATTGGCAAAGGTGCATGTCTCACAAGATTGATCACCTTATTGAGCATAGTGGGTATTAAATTGATTCTTCACTACCACCTCCGCAATAAGATTGAGGGAGCATTTGTTAACTCTTTTTCTCTACATTTATATTTGTCTTGATTGTATTTATTATGCTTGCATGATCACATTGAGGGCAATGTGTGATTTTAAGTGTGGGGGAGGGGTTATTTATTTTTGTTGTTTTATGTTTTTATTTTTTATGTGCTTATTTTATGTGTTTTCCATTTATGTGTATTCTACATTTACATTTTTGTGTTTGCATTTTTAGTTTATGCTAGGTTGCATTATTTCAAACAACATTTTGATCTTATTTTTGTACTCCTTTTTGGATTTGGACTGATTTTTCTCTAATTTAGTTCATTAAGGTATTAAGTCCTAGAAACATCTAAAATTTGATTGATTATCCACTTCCCTTGCTTTATTTGCTAAGAATTGGGATAAGATAGTGTGGGTTTGATGGTGATTTTTGCCTCGTGTTATTGCTTTTAAAATCTTTAACCACTTTAACTAATTACTTTGGACTAATGAATTAAGCTTAAGTTTTAGGAAAATGATATATGGTTAGAAGAGAAAACTATAGTCATAATACATACTTATAATTGATCAATAAAGGATGAAGACTCTAAAAAAATGAAAAAAAATGATGAAATGAAAAAAAAGAGAAAACAATATAAAAAAAATAAAAATAAAGTGCATATGTATTTTATTCCTCTAGCCTAATACGGCTATAAATAGTGCGAGTAGCTACTTGATGATGTTATGGATTCCGAGTAAGTCGTGTGCATTTGTGTTTGCTACTCATTTGCATTTGTTTGGAAAGGATTTCTAATAATATCTCAAGTAAGGTTTTATTGTCCAAAAATACCTTGAGATTAATTGCATAAGTACATGTGCTTTTCTTTTGTCCTCTATGATTTAGTAGTTTCCCTTAGACTTGAGTTTGATTAATGAATTGGAATTGAATTTGACTTGTATTGATTTCATTTGTAATAATACTTGGTGGGGGTTACTTTATTTTCTACATTATTATTATCCTTGCCCTAGGCTTTTGAGGGCTTCTGAAGTTGATTTTCAATCTTTTTTTCTTTTTTTCTTTTATTTAATGTGGTAATGACCCTTATTAGTGCTTAATTATTTTGAATTGAAATGAGTAATCTATTGATCTTTTATTTTGAACTTCATCTTTGATTTTTGAGTTTTGCTTGAGGGTAAGCAAAGTCTAAGTATGGGGGAGTTTGATACATTGTAATTAGCATAGTAATTTTAGGATGATTCATGCATATTTAGGTTGCATTTAGTACACATTTTAGTTTAATCTTGATGTATTTCAATCGCAATTGCAAATTCTTTTGATCTTAATTATTCTTAAGTAAATTCATATGAATTTGGATGATTCATTGATGTTTTTAAAGTTTGTTTGGACCTTAGGGAAGTCATATAGGCATATTGAAATCATTCAAGGTCAAAAGAATGGAGGGAACAAGCTTTGAAGGATTTGTTGACTGTCACTACTTGGCACCCTCTCTTCAAGCCATTCACTAGTCTTGATAGAGAGGTACTGTCACGACTCGGCACTCCTTTCTTTGTCATTCATGAGTCGTGACAAAGTGGAATTGTCACGACTCGGCACCGGACTTCACCACTCGGCACGGTGTGAAGAGTCACGATTATTCAAACCATGTTGCACTCTTTTGGCCATAACTTCCGCTACAATTTTGGATTTAAGTGATTCAAGTGGATATAGAAATCTAATTCAGAGGGCTATAACTTCAATGAAGACAACTAGACCTAATTCACTCATCTAGATTGCCAAAAGCACCCTTGAAATGACTATTAATATTGAAGCAATGTGATCCTTCACCAATATTTATAGCTTTTTGTTTGATATGACTTATACCCTTTGGCTATTAACTTCCAAACATATAAGTACTTTATTTTTTCTCTGAAAAGATAATGAAGAAGATAGATATTATTATTAGAACATTCATAGAAAATTTAGAGATAAAAAGTAGTTAGGAAATTGAATATCTTTTGGTATATTCAAGGAAGATTAAAAGAGCATTTGCTTTATAGACATTTTCTTTATCAAGTCATTATTAAAAAAGATTATTTGGAGATTTTAAATTCATTTCTAAGTTTCTCTAACTCTTCCTTTTTATAATTTTCTTGATAATTGTATATCGTCTCTATGTGTTTATGGTTTCATTAATGATGTATCTAGGCTAAATACTTTGTAGGTTAGAATTACAATGGATGATAGTTTTAATGAATTATATTATTTGTTTTGTATTAATGGATGAATGATTTGACTTCAATTGAGTTCTTAATTATGTATGTATACTTGATCATCATATGTAATGTCTTAGTCAAAGATTCATTACAAGAGTTAGGGTTTTTGATGGAAAAGCATTTGTTGTCACTTAAGTTAAAGGATTGGACTAGAGATAGGCAATCTACTTCTAAAGGGGTAAGAAGAATTGGCAAAGAGCTTCATAATCTTTGTTTATATCTACATTGACACAAGAGTGCTTGTAAATCTACTCAAATACATCTTTAAATGACTTAGAGATAAGCTTTAAAGATAATAGGTTAATTCTCAAATCATTTCATTCATAGTTAATAAAATTGACTTGTGCTAGTAATTTATTATTCTATTCTATATTGTAATCTCCACCTACACTTCTTTGAATATTGTTTGCTATTATTCTATTTCTTATTAATTGCATAGGTTTAGTAAATTTACTATTTAACTAGGTTTATAATTTGATAAATTGTAACTTGATATGTTGGTTAGCCTATTCATCTTAGTATCTATTCAGTTTAATTTCCCCTTTTCCCCTATGTTCGACCCCTTACTTATCCTATATTTAGCCATAGAAGCTAGGGTATATAATTCAATCCACATCACATTGCCAACTTCTATTTTAACAAAATAGAGTGCAGTCTTGCGGAGCTAATGAACATGCTCATGATGGCCTAAAAGGCTATACAAGGGAGCAAAGGGAAGGAGGTTGCACTTATTGCCACTTCTAGTGGGACTAAGAATAAAGGCAATAAGAAAAAGAAAGGCAAGATAAATGTTGTCAAGCCCACGGGAGGTATAGCCAAGAATAAAGGCAAGGCTATCGCGAGGGAAAAATAAGGCAAAGAAAAGTATTTTCACTGCCAAGGTGAAAGACATTGGAAGAGAAATTGTCCTAAGTCCCTTGAGTCCCTCAAGGCTAAGGGAAAGGGCAAGGATAGAGAAGGTGAGACTTTCTCTAATTTATTTGCTTTTAAATATTCTAAGAGCTATTCTAATGCATGGGTATTGGATACCGGTGCAAGTTCTCACATTTGTTCTTCCTTACAGGATCTACCAAATGAAAGAAGGTTGAGGCCCAATGACGTGACCTTAAGACTTGAAAATGGAGCAAGTTTTGTGGCCAAGGCTATAGGATCCATTTCAATTAATTTATATAATCATGTTCTATTATTAGAGGATGTATTATATGTACCTAATGTCTATAAGAATATTATCTCTATCTCTAGTTTGAATAGTAGGGGTTATGAATTCCATTTTAGTAGAGATGTATGTAAGATTCATTTTGAAAATGAATTAATTGGCATGGATTATTTAATACATAGTTTATATTATGTTGATAATGTGCCCAATAACTATATGCCTCTAACCAATGTGAATGATGTGAATGCGATGCTAATTGAGAGCCTCTAACTCCAAATAGCTATGGCACTTGAGATTATGTCATATTACAGAGGATAGGATTATAAAGTTGGAAAAGATAGGAATCTTGAGCAATCTTGAATCCACATTCGATCTGACTTTTGAAGCTTGTCTTCAAAGCAAGATGACTAGATCACTATTTGTTAGACAAATGGCAAGAGCCAATAATATATTGGAGATCATACATATTGATGTATGTGGGCCATTTAGTAAAATGGCTAGAGGTGGTTTCTACTACTTTATTACCTTTATAGATGATCTATCAAGGTATGGGCATTTGTTTCTTATGAAAAACAAAAGTGAATTCTTTGAAAAGTTTAAAAAGTTTAAGGCCCAAATAGAGAACAAAACAGGGAAAAGTATTAAAACTCTAAGATCAGATCGAGGAGGTGAATACTTGAGCGCTGAGTTCATTGAGTTCCTTAAAAAATATGGCATTGTATCACAACTCATGCCACCCAGAGCACCACAGTTGAATGGTGTGTCTGAAAGGCGAAATCATACCCTATTGGATATAGTACGTTCCATGATGAGCTACACCAATCTTCCTATATCACTTTAGGATTTTGCACTCCAAACGGCCTACTACATCCTTAATCATATTCCATCTAAGTCCATTTCTACCACACCATATGAGATATGGTATGGTAAGGCACTAAGTCTTAAACATATTAAGATTTGAAGGTGCCCGACTTAAATGTGAAATCGATAAAAGAAAGGTTTGTTGGATATCATAAAGATAATTTAGGGTATTACTTTTATCTTCCTGCTAAACAAGTTATTGTTCTAAGTAGAGATACTATATTTCTTGAGAAAGAGTTTCTTAAAAAAGGTGGCAAAGGAAGGAAGATAATGTTATATGAGGAATCATCTAAAGAAGCCCAACAAATTAATCAAATGAACATTGATCAACCTGAGGAGCATATTCCAATTGAGAATGTCATCAAACTGACTCTTAGAAGGTCTAGTAGGGTATCTCGTCCTCCGGAGAGATACTGTTTTCTTCATGATATGCAAGAGTTGTATATTTATGAAGAAAGCATTCATGTTGATTATCCTACTATATATGAAGAAGTTTTATGTGATGAAGATTCTTCAAGATGGCCTGAGGCAATGAAAACTTAAATGGATTCCATGTATGTAAACTAAGTCTAGACACTTGTTGATCCACTTGAGGGTATTGTACCTATTGGGTGTAAATGGATCTTCAAGAGAAAGATTGGTGTAGATGGAAAGGTAAAGACCTTTAAAACTAGGCTTGTAGTGAAAGGGTTTCGCCAAAGGCAAGGGGTTGACTATAAGGAGACCTTCTCACCAGTAGCCATGCGTAAATCCATTCAGATTCTTCTTGATATTACTACACACTACGATTATAAGGTTTGGCATATGGATGTCAAGACTGCCTTCCTTAATGGTTATGTCGAGGAAGACATTTCCATGGAGCAACCTAAGGGTTTTGAATCCGAGGAAAGCTCAAAAGTGTGCAAGCTTTATAGATCTATCTATGGTCTAAAGCAGGCTTCAAAGAGTTGGAATCATCACTTTGATAAGGCTATCCATTCTTATAGTTTCATTAAGAACGAGGATGAGCCATGTATCTACAAGAAGGTTAATGGGAGCTAACTCACTTTTCTAGTCTTGTATATTGATGACATACTTCTTATTGGGAATAACATCGGTATGATGACTTCTATGAAATTATAGTTGCCTAAGACCTTCTCAATGAAAGACTTAGGAGAGGCTACCTATATTCTCGGGATTTGAGTTTATAGAGATAGATCAAAGAGAATGATAGGTTTATCTCAAAGTCTTTACTTAGAAAAGGTGTTGAAGAGGTTCAATATACTTGATTCCAAGAGGGGATTGTTATCATTTTATCACGGTATCCACCTTTCCAAGATTATGTTGCCTAAAACATCCGAGGAAATGGCGGAGATGGCTAAGGTTCCTTCTGCTTCGGCTATAAGAAGCCTAATGTATGCTATGTTGTATACTAAGCCAGATATTGCCTATGCTATTAGTGTGACTAGCAGGTTTCAATCTAACCCAGGCTTGGAGCATTGGGTGGTGGTTAAGGCTATCCTTAAGTACTTGAAAAGGACTAAGGATTTAGTTTTGACTTATGGAGAAGGTGACTTATAGTTTACAGGTTTCACAAATTCTAACTTCCAGTCAGATGTGGATGATAAAAAGTATATCTCTAGGTTTTTCTTTACCTGTAATGGAGGTGCAGTGAGCTGGAAGAGTTCCAAGCAAAGTATCACTGCTGATTCCACTACAAAGGCTGAGTACATAGTCGCATCAGTTACTATTAAGAAAGCTGTTTGGATTCAGAAGTTCGTCACTGAACTAGGAGTTATTCATTCCATTAAGTCAGTTGTCCCTCTCTTTTATGATAACAATGGAGCCATTACTTTAGCAAAGAAATTGAGGTCTCACCAGAAATCTAAACACATTGAAAGGTGCTATCATGTTATCAGAGAACTTGTTGGGAAGGGCGATGTGCTCGTGTAGAAGGTAGATTCAACCAACAATGTGGCTGATCCACTGGCTAAAGCACTTATCCAGCTGTAGTTAGACCGCCATCTTAGAAGATGGGTCTTAGATATTGTAGCAAATAACGCTAGTGCAAGTGGAAGATTATTAGTGTAGATGTGCCCTAGGGCCATTCTTGTATGTAGACATTGTATATTTATCCCTATCATAATAAAATATTTATTTAAATTAAATATTAAGTTTATTTGAATATTTATCCTTAGTATCATGTTGAATGAGTTTATTATCAAGAGTTGATAATATGAGTGACAAACTTATTTGGTACATATACTATAAATATTTATAGTCATTAGATTAATATAAGGGTACTATTAATCCTAAGACTATCACCTCTGTCTATTTTTCTTGATCGGTATGTGATATTAATAGTAGGAGGTAGTGAGTCTCATGTTACTTGATATGAGATATCAGAATAGACATGTAGATATTTTTATGATTGGTGGATCGAACTGTGATGTAAGATTTGTGATTGCATGGAAATTCACTTTTATCGACAATCACAATCTTGGACATAATAGTGCATATGGTCCTTTGACCTGAGGTAACACGGTCATCCACATATGGTTGGTTAGACTTTATTACCGCTTATATACCTGTGCTAGCCACGTATGAGTATATGGCGTGTGGTGGCTCTAGTTGGTTATATGTAGGGATGAGTGATCGGCCAAGATGGAATTCATTACCTGGAGTGAACTGGGATAAAATCTTATGATATCTAAGTTATTCTTGATGAATAAGTACCTGACCAGATCAAACTCGACTTACCCGAAAAGCGTTTCGGTGCTAGAAAGAGTTTTCAGTAGAAGTCGTATTTTATCGAGAATTGAACTGAAGATGAGGCCATATGATTAAGGCAATTAGAGTTTGACTAAACTGTGACTCTAGCCGATATCAGGATCTTGTAATGAAGAGACATTTAGTGTACAGTAATTACATTCTATGGTTCTTGTGGATCTACTTTAAGCATTCATTTCTATTTGGGTAGTCGTGATATCTATGCTAGGGGTCATGACTTTATGGGAACTAAATGTGATTAATTGGGATTTCACATTTAGTATGGAAAGGTGTTTCTATAATATTAAGTATTAATATTATTTCCTATTGTCATTTAGACTTGAACCTAATAAGTCACACACACAAGAGTTGCATATTTGAAGATTAATATTAATTTAATTATTAATTAAAGAGTTTAATTGAATTGGATTTATGCGTATGCGGGGATCTAGCATATCCCGAAATCTAAATTCAAACATTGGGACTTTATTGTAATTAATAAATATTAATTTGGACTTAATTTAATATGTGATATTAAGTTCAA
>CATIWO010296806.1:0-16400 GCA_949673435.1 Macaranga tanarius
CTATGAACTTTTATAGTACATGTACTAGATAAGTTTGTCACTCATATTATCAACTCTTGATAATAAACTTATCTAACATTGTACTAAGGGTAAATATTCAAATAAATAAACACTTTAATCCAAATGAATATTTCATTGCCAAAGGGATAAACATACAATGTCTACATACAATAATGGCCCTATGGCACATCTATACTAACAGTATCCAATACCCATGCTTTAGATGAGCTGTCAGAACATTTAGAAGCAAATAAATCAGAGAAAGTCTCACGTTCTCTTTGTTTTCCCTTTCCTTTTTTCTTGTGAGACTCTAGGAACTTAAGATAATTCCTCTTCCAATGTTCTTCACCTTGGCAATAGAAACACTTTCCCTTTCCATGGTCTTCCCTCACCTTTGCCTTGCCCTTCATCTTGGATACACCACCCATAGGCTTGACAATATTTGTCTTGCCTTTCTTTTTCTTATTTCCTTTCTTCTTAGTCCCGCTAGAAGAAGCAATAAGTGCCACTTCCTTTTCCTTATTGCCTTGGATAGCCTTTTGAGATGTCACAAGTATGTTTAAAAGCTCTGCTAGCGTACACTCTATTTTGTTCATATGGAAATTTGTAACGATTTGCCCAAAAGATTCAGAATAGGATTGAAAGATCAAATCTAACTGGAGATGGAAGTTTATTGAGAAATCTAGACTCTCCGGCTCCTCTATAGCTCTAATCATAGAGTTTACATGGGTACCCACATCCTCACCCTCCTTCATCTTAGCACGAAAGAGCCGCTTTGATATCTCATATCTAGTGGTCCTAATTTGCTCACCAAATAACTCTTCAAGGTGAAGTAGGATATCTTTGGCATATGTGTACTTCTCAAATTGCCTATGAATTTCAGTATTCATAGAAGCCCACATTATGCAACGTGCTTGCAAATCATCGTCTTTCCATTTTTCTAAAGTGTCATGCTATTCTTGGGAGACATTTTCAGGAAGTGGTTCGGGTGGACTTTGTTCCAATACATAAAGTATTTTTTTGGAAGCTAAAATAACTTTTAGATTCCTTAGCTAATCAATGAAATTAGGGCCCGTGAGCCTATGTTATTTGAATATGATGGTAAGTGGGTTTGTTGATCTCATATAATTAAATTTTTTGCAAAGGTAGCAAGATTTATTAGTAATATGACATTGTAATTTAACCAGTAGATTTGGTCTTTAATCATAATGGTCTCCCACTAACTTGACAAATCCTACACTTCCAAGTAGGAAATGGAAATCCCTTGTTGGATGGATTTCTAGTGAGTGATGGAGTTCTTAATGAGTCACTTAATATCCCTCAGGTACACATTGCTGTTCTTGGAATATTAGTTCTCATTAAGTGGTAACTCTTACCATCATATCTCATGTGATATTCCATCAATCTGGCTCCTAATGTTACGGGCCTCAAGTACATATTGTCGTTCTTAGCCTTTGGCATTAGTTAGGTCCACACCATTGAATAAGTAAAATGTATGAATTTAAACACTATGAACCTCAGGTACTCCTATTTGCCATTCTTGGCCTATAGTGTATCTATACACCTACAACATCTCATGCTTAACAATAACACTACATGAATCTCTTAGGACTTATGCACATCCCTATGTATCCATAGCCGATGCACATAATCCTAAAACCATGTAAGTTATTGCTCCAATGGAGAGACTATACCTAAATTTAATTTTGGAAGATTTTTGGGTCTTTAATTAGGTCTCACTTTCCACATTTATCAATTTATATATCATATATATAAATTGCATGACATCCAATCATATACATATATCACATATAGCATGTAAGGCATGTTATAACATACATATCACATATATACATATATCAAGCATAATGGATGCACAAATAATGAGTGATCATGGATTTTTTTATGCCTTATTCTAACTTTTAGAATAAATAAAAGAGCCTTGTCTTTATCTCCATGGCTTCACCACTTGAACTCTTCAAGCTTCTATGTCACAACTCTTACGATTTACAATGGCCCCCTGGCATACCAAGGAAAATTATTTACATATTAATTTATATAACTAACACTTTAATTACATATACATAATAATAAAATTAATTATTACAAACTAAGATGTAAACTAAATCCATGATCATCCCATGCATAAATTGACAATCATTTATGTGTACGGCATCTCCAAGATGCATCTAGCATGTTTTGTGCACTTAAAGGGAGCATTTAACAACATTTAAAAATTGGACAGCAGTGGCACACGGCCATCTCCCAGGCCGTGTGCTCCCTATAAAAAAAATGGCAGACTTGTACATGGCCATGCATATAGCCATGTGCTAGGCCGTGTGCACTTTGCAAAGTGCTAAAAACATGCATTTCTTAACTTTCAACTCTTGCAACAAAGGCTATAACTCTTGCAACCAATCAAATACTTAATTACAACATTTGTTATTCATATTTTAGCATGTGTAAAGTGCAAAAAGAGGCTCTAATACTACTTGAAGGAAACCGGTTATATAATAAAGTACAGCGGAAGCATAAGCCAAACAAGGGTGAAATTTAAAATTTTCACTTGCATAACTCTTCATCACATGAAGAATTTCAATCCCAAGAACTATTTTACAATTTACACATAGCTAAAAACATACAAGTATACAAACAAAAAAATAAAAATGTTTTAAGTTAAAGAAAAATTACAAACTCCAAGTGTTTGATGTAGACTACACTAGTATCTCTAAGTTTGGTGTATGAGGATTCAACTTTTGAATCAAATGCTCTAGCCTCCCAAGTGTGAGGCCTCTAGCTTGAAACACCAAAGCTCTACCAAATCACCTTCTTGCCTAGATGTAGTTAGTAGCAAGTCACCTCTCTAATGACCCTCACAAGAACATGCACCAACTTGATATTTAGCAAGAACACTTTGGGTTTGTATGTGTATGTGTTGTTTATTTAGTGTCTTACACCACCTTATGTTCAACTTTTGAACAATTGGAAGCCACATCATAAAATGACTTAGGACATCCATATTTATAGAGAAATCCACCTCATCATGACATCATTAATGACATCATCCATGACATCATTTGCTCACCATTTGACATCATTGATGACATCATTGGCTCACCATTTGACATCATTGTACACTTGTCTATACACTTGTCAATAGTAAGAATACAAATTGAATAAGTAACCATACAAGTGTCTTAGGAATTCAATTTGAATAAGTAACTAGACAAGTGTCTTAGGAAATTAAATTTGAATAAGTAACTAGACAAGTGTCTTAGGAAAAATGTAGACAACACATCTCATGTATTATATCTATATTTATCCTTCCATATTTATCATAAGAGATAAATATACACAACTAAATCTCTACATTAATTTTATGGATTTGGGCTTTGTTATTGGGCCAACATTTGGTCCAAGCCCAATCCATCAAACTAATGGGCCTAGATTAGGTTGATGGGCTTTCTCAACACATTAAATTAATCTTTGGTCCAAAACTCTTTTGGTCCTAGACCCATACAACTTGGGCCATTAATCAAAGTTCAATAGAAACAACAACATATATTATTAATTTAATACTTTAATTAATATCTCATATTAATTAAGTACAAATTAATAATCAAACCCATGGTGGAATTAAATTTCATGATATGCTAGAATCATTGCTTAAAGCATAAATCCAATTACATTAACCTTAATTACTTGATTAAACGCTTTAATCAATAATTAGATTAATATGGTAATGATTTGGTGAAACTCTTTTAGGTGTGACTTACTAGGTTCATGTCTAATTAGCAATGAGAATATAATATCAACACTTGATATTAATTGAAACACTTTCAAGTCTAAATGTGAAAATCCCAATGATACGTATTTAGTTCTCGTAAGTTGTGAGTGACCCCTAGCATCGATATCACAACTACCCAATTAGATATGAATGCATGTATTGATTCACATGAACCCTTTGGTCATAATTACTGTGCACTAAAATCCCTTTATTCGAAGATCCCGATAAAGCCTAGAGTTAAGGTTTAGTCAAACTCCAATAGCTTTATCATATGACCTCATCTCAAATTCTATTCTTGATAAAACATAACAATTACTAGAAACAATTTCTAGTACTAAAACTCTTTCAGACTGTCATATTTATCCTGGCCAGGAACTTATTCATTAAGAACAAACTTAGATAGTATAGGATCTTAACCCAGTTCAATCCAGGCAATGAATCCCATCTTGGTCAAAAACTCATCCCGACATTTAACCAACTAGAGCCACCACACACCATATACCCACACATAGCTAGCACATGTATGTAAGCGGTAACAAACTCTAACAACTTAAATGTGGATGACCGTGTTGCCTCAGGTCAAAGGACTATATGCATAATTATGACCTAGATTGTGATCGTTGACTATAAGAGAATATCCTCGCGATCACAAATCTAATGTCACGTTCGATCCACCCATCATATGAGTATCCATATGTCTATTCTGATATCTCATATCAAGTAGTATGAGACTTACTACCTCCCACTATTAGTATCACATACTAATCAAAGAAAATAAAGAGAGGTGATAGTCAAATTAATATTACCTAAATATTAATTTATTGACTATGAACAATTTTATAGCATATGTACTAAATAAATTTGTCACTCATATTATCAACTATTTATGATAAATTTATTTAACATAATACTAATGGCTAAATACTCAAATAAACAAACACTTTATTTAAATGAATATTTTATTGCCATTTTGGGATTATATACAATGTCAAAATATGTGATTGTCCTTTGGGGCATACCACTTATACTAATGATAACATAGATTTACTCCTTCAAATATACCCAAATCATTCATAGCAATATAATTCTTATATTCAAGAGATTCAATATATATATATATATATATTAATAATTACTTACACAAAAGCGCTTTTAACTCCTTTAAAAGCAAAGCTCTCCTAGTGAGTGGTGTCTCCTCTATTCTTATCAATGCCTACACATAATTATACATCAATTCACAAGCCAACATGACACTTACATACAAATGTAACTAGGTTCAACTCCATGTTCAATGTTCACTATATCCAAATAATTCACACACAAGTCCAATAATCATGAAAATAATACTGAAACTAATAATATAAGTCTACTAAAAATTTCAATTAGAATTACTCAATTTGAGCATGTATAAAATAATCTATGAATTTTTTATTAAAACCGTGCAAACAAAGTCACAGGTTGAGCAAGCAAATGTCGAGCCCTGCCATACAACCTTAACAGTAAAATCAGCCCAGTATCAAAACATAAAAGTTGTAGAAGACTCTTCAAAGTTTCCATAGCAGCCAACCTTAATCAAATCAAAGCTCTAAAATGCAAGATATGGAAAAAAAGGACTAATGCAACATGAAAACAGAACATGAATTTTTGCAACATCAAAACCTAACTCAATTAACCAAAAATAATTGCACAGCTTACCTAAATGATGCTCAAATGGCTAATGGATCTTCTATAACTCCCCAAAATCCTTGCTAGATGAGTAGAGCAAGATCAATTCTCCCAAAACCTCTCATATTCACTCTCTTCCCTTCCTAATAAAATTCTCTACAACATTACAAACACATATACACACGCACACATAAATATACACAATAAATGCACCCACCAATTATAATTCACCAAATGCCCCCTAAGGTGTCTCCCTTTCCATAAATTCTCATTTACCACTTAATTAAATAATACTAATATACTTATTAAATATATATAAATATCACCAAAATATCTCTTTACCCCCTTAATGAACTAGGATTATTACATAATAATCCATAACTTCTTATTGTGACAAATTAGTCCTAACTTTCCTTACAAATAATTTTTTACCACACTATTTAAATACTAAAATCTTGTAACACTACACACTTACAACCTTTCCAAAATAAATCATATATAATTTACTATCAATTCCTCCATATGCAGGAAATTCACATATTACCTGTATGTAAAATGATAATGCATCATGGCCACTCTCAACCAATGATTTAAAATAAATTGCATGATATATATATATATATATATATATATATATATATAAATGTTACAATTCCCCTCCTTAGAAAATTTCATCATCGAAATTGATAACTTGCTCATTCTTCATTGTATTATGTACTAAATTCCCTTCATACTAAGATGCATGAGCTCTCATTATCTTTTGATATCAGAATTGTTATTTTTATTTACTCATCTTGAAGACACACTAGATGAAAGTACCTCATGCAATGACACTATTTACACTAAAATGTTCCCAATTATATATAGCAACCTACTATTAAAATCCATCATTATCCTTTCCCATTTTTATCTCGAAATCGTTAATAGTTGTAATTTTCTTACAGTACTTGATATTCCATCTCTATGCTACAAACTTTTCATATTTTTCTTCATTATTGGCCATTAATACGGAGATTTTAGATCCCAATACATCTTTGTGGTCTCGACTCAATACTTTCTGGATAGACATATACTTTCAACTTCTTATTTCAATGATTGTTGAAAATGGTTCCCCATACAACTAATACTTTCAAATCTTTAATGCTTGATCAATAATACCTAATTCTAGTTCATGTGTTGGAGAATTTACCACTTAAATTTAGGGTAATTTTCACACACGGTACCCAACTTTTGCTCTAGGTACCACTATAGTACCCAACTTTTAAATCATAACAGGAAACTCTCCAACCTTTTGTTATATTTCCAATACAGTACACACACTCAATTTTTGGCTGACGATGATGACGTGGAGCTGACGTAGTCGCTAAGGTGGTTGTGAAAGTGCCACATGGCGCCACATCATCTTTTTTCTTTGAAAAAAAAAATCTTTTTCCCTTTTTTGCTCTCTTTATTTTTGCTCTCTCTCCTAAACCCCAAAACACTAAATCCCTTTTTCCCTCTCTCTCTTTAACTATTCAATGAAGAGTGCACACTGTGTCTTCCACTTTTACCTCTAATAACATGATCAGAACAACCTACAAAGTAATCACTTCTTTTTGTAAATCATATTAAGATTAGCATCATACACTCCCAATAACCAATAACCACACACTCTTATGATATTAAATTATTTCAATAAATCTTAGTTTCAAGCATAAAATTCCTTAAAAAAAAAGAATAATCTTTGACATGAATGTATAAGATTTAACATAAACCCATTAACTAGTAATAATTATATTAATCTTTAACATGAGGAAGCAGCGGCGTGTGTCAAAGAAGGCAAGTGAGAGATGGGTTTGAGGCCAAAAATTTATCGAAGTGAAGAGAGAGATGGCATTTTTTCTTATTGGTTTCTATTTTAAGGTTTTTGAGATTTTTATTTTCGGACAAAAAACCTTCTAAGCTTAAAGCTCTGTTGTCTCTCACTCACTAGTTCATTTTTTGTTAATCCATGAATATTTGTAATGGTGGGTTTTTTTCTTCTTCGAACCCGTAAACCCAGCAGCTAGTACCAAGTCTTCTTAGAGATCATCACCATCAGGAATCCAATCAATGGCCATGATAAATTTGTAATCATTCGAGCAACACTCTCCTAGTAAGTCAAGTCAGCTGTTTTACCAACTCTAAGCCCTTTTAACGACTTTGCATCAGAGCCACAAGCAGGGCCACCACCAATGACAGCTACACAAAGGTTGCAGTTTTGAAGCAATTAGGACTGTGATCAAGGTTTTTATGGAGCTGGAAGCTTTAGCGGTGGAGCAGGCATTAGTTGTTTTGGAGCTAAAGTGAACCATGACTAAAGGAGCTGCGGAGCTATGTACTCATGCACTAGCTATGCCAATTATGGTGGCTATGATGGGGAAAATGGCTGGCAGAAGGAAAGAGTATTATTAGGAGATGAAAAAGAGTAAAGTAAGGAAGAGGGGAGAGATAGGGGAAAAGAGGGAAAAGTTTTTTTAAGATGATGTGGCATATGATGTGGTACTACGTGGTACCACATGGCACTTTTTAACCCACATCAGCCACCACATAAGCGCCACATCATCTACGTCGGTTGAAAAATGAGTTTGGGTATTTTATTGGGACTTAAACTAAAGGTTGGGGAATTTACTGTTATAATTCTAAAATTTGGGTACTATAGTGGTACCTAAACCAAAATCTGGGTACCGTGAGTACAAATTACCAGCAAAAAAGGGAAATTTTTTTTTAAAATAAGATAATGTGGCGCCACGTGGCACTTTGACAACCACCTCAATGACCATGTCAGCTCCACGTCATCGTCGTCGGCTGGAAATTGGGTTTGGGTACTGTATTAGAATTGTAACAAAAGGTTGGACAGTTTACTATTATGATTTAAAAGTTGGGTACTATAGTGGTACCTAAAGCAAAAGCTGGATACCATATGTGAAAATTACCCCTTAAAATTGTAGTTGTCCTAATGTATATGCTATTATTTTTTTCCCATTTGCATTAATACACAACCTGACTCTTGTTTTGAGGCTTCAATATAAATCATAATGCCTCCATTCCCAATCGACAATGAAAGTATAAGAGTGGTAGTATATGCTTATTCTAATTTGTCAAAACTTTGTTAGCAAACTTTAATTTATTTTCTTCATAATAATGTGCCAAGGAAACATTTTATGTAATTCAAATCTCACATTTGCTGAATTTAACATACAATTGGCTACAAAAATGTTCAGAAATATTTTCCATGTTCTTCTATGCTTGATACATAATAAAAGTATTTTCAATAAAGATAATCACAACTGATTCAAATACTATCGAAGAGTCTTATTCAGTAATGACATAAATTCACTAATATACCAATCTCTCCAAACAACATAATCAAAAATTCATACCAACCATTTCTAGCTTTGAATACTATTTTGAAATAAAATATTCTATCATTCAAAATTGCTAATATCCCAGTCTCAAATCTATTTTCAAAAGCACTATAACATCTCTCAATTACGTATAATCATTCTTCATTGATATATTGTTCAATTGCCTGTATTTATTATATAACTTCATACTACTGTCTTTTCCTTTTATAGACTGAATTGATGCCCTTCATGAAGAATGATTAAATCTGACAATCTGCCTTTTTTAATTTTCATAGTTCCCTTAATGTGTACAAGTAATTAATATTGATGCATCCTTTGAAATAATTCTATTTCAAATCTTCTCTTCGATGCAGAGCTAATACTAATAGAATATCTAGAAACACATTTAATCACAACTCATAATATCAATACATCTTAATCCTCATCACTTCAGGTGACTTATACTATCCAACCGTTCAATCTCAATTCCGTATTCTCATAGACATTCATATTAAATTCAAATATTACTTCCTTTTCTCTCTATGATTTTATATCGATCATACACATATACTACTTTTGGTAATACATGAGCATTACCAATATCACAATGCATCCAAATTAATCTTCACATCATGTATATTTTTCACATATAATGCTCAATCTTCATACATATGTTGCACTTTCACATCAATGTAATATTTCATTAATAACTTTAAAGGCACAACTCATCTAATCCACTATGTATGAAGAATTACATAATTTATTCAATTAACTAAGATAATACATTTATATATCATTATAACTTTAGTACATAAGAGAAACGAATTATAAATTAAATTTGTAACTACTTACTCATCTTTAATCACGGATGATACAATTACAACTGAAATCCAACTAGCATGCATAATCTCTCTTTAAATCAATGTCTCTATCTTTCTCTATTTCAAAATATCCATATCCACCTTCTATATATACCAAACTACAATGATACTATAGTTTCGTACCTCATCAATTCCTAAAATAATATTACGCTTCTTCCCAATTCAATAATTGTTGCAGTCTGTATATTAGTCATATTGTTTCACTATTTTAAAATAGAATCCCATCACCAAGTTTACTATCACAATATTCCAATAGGCATTGAAATACATATACCATGTTCTTAATAATGCAAGTGTGCCATGTATACGTAATGCATACTCATATAAATTCAAAGTCAAAAGATATTATAAGTGATATAAAACAGTGTACCCATATTTCATTTGATGTAACAAGTGCTTCTTACTATTGAGGTGGATCATCAAGTCCAATTTGTACTGCAATACCAACTTCCTTTTCTTTACTCTCTCGGCTTCCTCTTGGTTTATTACTGATTTCGAATATTTCCTTTCTTGTACCACTCTGTTCATTTAATTGAGATCTTCCAACAGTTTTCTCCAATGGACAATCTTTGATGAACTGCCTCGGCTTACTACAACAGTAGCTGACATTAAATCTAGGATTCCAACAATTTTTCCGAATGGATTCTACCACAACTATTGCATATTGCAGCTGATGCACTGCTCATAAATTTTTGCATATTTTTTTTTTACAGTTAAGTCTTATATATTTTCTGCTATATGTTTTTCCCATTCATTTGCTAAACTGACTTACTTCACACCTTCTAAAATCACTTTGTTGAGAATCAGAACTTGTGAAGAATGGACTACCACTGATTTGAGTTGAAATAATGAGCTTAATAGTAGTTTTCTTCTTTTTAGCTTCTAAAGCTTTCTCTTTCTTTATAGTTTCTTAATCGCGCAATGCATTTTCCACTAAATCTCTGTAAATTGGTGGTTTAATTATCATTCTCTCTCTCTAATCTCTAAATTCAATCCTTTCTCAAGTCTTCTTTGTTTTCACTCATCAATTGTTACCTATTCAGGAACATATGTCGATAATCTCTCAAATTGCGCCTCTTAATTAACCACAAATAAATTATTTTTCTTAACTTTTAGAATTCAATCTTCTTTCTGTCTACATATACCTCTGAAATATATCTCTCTATAAATGCTTTAAAAGAAAAGTCTATTCACATCATGGTCATCGGTACATTTTCACTTTCCAGTATTATTTTCCACTAGCCTAGAGCATTTTGCTTAAAAAATGTCACTGAATAACTAATTCTCTTCGCATTACTATAATGAGTTTAATCTAGAATTCTTGTCATATTCTATAACCATCCTCTGCTATGGCGGAATCACTAAGACTGTAAAAATCTTTGCACCTCACTCTCTTATAATTTCCTAGTTCTCATCAATAGTGCTCTCTACTTGCATTTAACTCATGGTTCTCATCCTTCGATCAAATATCCAAATACAAGAGTATGTAACTTATAGAGGATTGTAAATGAAAACTTGTTCTAACTCATGTAATGCATGCGTATTGGACTCTGATGACTCATTTGGGGCCAGCGCGAGGTATTTGGTATTCATCCATCCTAGTATATGCAACATACATTAACTACATGTCATTTATAACTTATGCATGATATGCCATGAATGCATCAAGTTATCATGTCCCAAGGGAATCTAATCCCTGCTCTAATACCACTACTTTGAAACCCGCAATACGTGGATATGCTCAAATTATGTAATCCATAATAGCGTGAATATATATAGATAGATGCCATGCACATTCATTACTCCAAAATATATCACATACATTCAAGCAAGTAAAATAATTAACAGATTACATGCATAATAATTATAGGATATGTTCTGTATATGTGTAAGCCTAACATTTATGCATATTTCTATCTTATGGGAATAGCTTGACCTTGCTAGAAATGAGAGTGAATAACTCTCACCACACAATTCTAAATTACTTAATTCCTTTTTTTTATAAAACTAGACACATAATGTTATAACATATCCAAAATTTAGCTTAATACAAGATCTGCATAATTAATGATGAAATTTTGTATACAGACATGTCTCCTGCACAAGTACAGTGTGAGCAGGTCTCGTTTCATCTAGAATTTCTCAAGTTATACAAGTTCAATTAAAAAACCCTTTTTCTAAAAACATAGTTAACACATAACTTAATAACTTTTATGTTTTATGCTTTATTTAATTCAACCTCTAAGGTCCTCATATTAACTGGGTAAAATTGGACTACCTGCAAACAAAGCAAGCAGAACTAGTCTCACTCCAAGTATGATTTCTCATTACACACATATTATTTCATAAAACTATTTCATAGGATTTTAGATATCATATAAAGGAACAAAATGCATGTTTATCACTTTGTCTAAATCAGTCTCTAACATCCTCAAAATAATTATTCAACATTAGGTAGTCTGCTGGAACAGTTACCCGAACCAGTCCCAAATAAACTTCCATAGAGTTTCACCTATTTGCAATGCACAAACATGACATGCTTCTTGAATAATAATACACACATATAACATAGATTTACTCCTTCAAATAACAGACATATGTTTGCATATTCTCAACCATATACAAAAACTCCATAATCCACTATACATATGCACATTGCATAGTATATTCTCAACACAAACATTACATATAGTCCAAATCTTTATAGAATCAATACAAAATGCAAATGATGCATGATGATAAGAATGGAAGATGATTTCACCAAGCACACCTTGGCCTCCAGAATTCACTAACTAAGCAAGTTTCAAGCTCTTTCTAACTACTTCCTAAAAAATAATTGCAAAGGGGTGAGCTTGCGACTCAATAAGCAATTATTGATATAACTATACATATATCACTTCTCAAGAACTAATTAAGCATACAAATATAACAAGTTTTTAATGGACTAGGTTCAAACATGAATTATACCTTTAATTCCAACACATACCAATCATATATATAATTTATGCTAAATATATACGAAAAGTATACATAACATATACCAAAAGTATACACAATATATACCAAAAGTATACACAACATATACCAAATATATACACAACATATTATCACATAAAATCAAAACTCATTCCTTCATATCACAGTTTGGTATCCGATCGGAACCACCTCACAATCACATTCTCACAAGTGGTCACGTATTGAGACTATCCGCCCAGCTCAATCCCAGTTCTCATATTCTCACATATAATTTATTGGGTAGCTATACACTCGGCTCAACTTGCCCATCTCACAATTTATATTTTCACATGTGGCCACTACAGAGACTATTCACCCGCCTCAGTCCTAGATTTCACAATCAGTGGAGGCTATCCGCCTGGCTCAGCCCCACTATCACATATTATTCCTCACAATTCCTCACCATCATTCAATCAATCCACATAAACATACACAATTCACATTTCAATAATCGTATTCATCTTATACCATATTCAATCACAATTCAACATTCTCACAATATATATATATCATTCATACCACATTACATAACTTGCCCAAATCAGTCATAGTAATATAATTCTTATATTCAAGAGATTCAATATATATATATATATTATATTAATAATTACTTACACACTTTCAACTCCTTCAAAAGCAAAGCTCTCATAGTAAGTGGTCTCTCCTCTATCCTTGTCAATACCTACACATAATTATACATCAATTCACAAGGCAACATGACACTAACATACAAATGCAGCTAGGTGCAACTCCATATTCAAGGTTCACTGTATCCAAATAATTCACACACAAGTCTAATAATCATAAAAATAATACAGAAACTAGTAATATTAGTCTACTAAAAATTTCAATTGGAATTACTCAATTTGGATATGTATAAAATAATATGTGAATTTTTTATTAAAACCGGGCAAACAAAGTCACAGGTTGAGCAAGAAAATGTCGAGGCCTGTCAGACAACCTTAACAGCAAAATTAGCTCAGTATCAAAACACACAAGTTGTACAGAACTCTCTGAAGTTTTTAGAGCATTAAATCTTGCTCAAATCAGAGCTCTACAACTCAAAATATGGTAAAAGCACTAGGACTGATGCAATATAAAAATAGAACACGAATTTTTACAACATCAAAACCTAACTCAATTAACCAAAAAATAATTGCATAGCTTACCTGAATGATGTTCAAATGGCTAATGGATCTTCTATAACTCCCTAAAATCCTTGCTAGATGAGTAGAGCAAGATTAATTCTCCCAAAACCTCTCATATTCACTCTCTTCCCTTCCTAATAAAATTCTCTACAACATTACAAACACATATATACACAATAAATGCATCCACCAATCATAATTCACCAAATGCCCCCTAAGGTGTCTCCCTTTCCATAAATGCTCATTTATCACTTAATAAAATAATACTAATATACTTATTAAATATATACAAATATCACCAAAATATCTCTTTACCTCTTAATGAACTAGGATTATTACATACTAATCCACAACTTCCTATTGTGATAAATAAATCCTTACCACACTATCTAAATACTAAAATCTCGTAACACTACACACTTACAACCTTTCCAAAATAAATTAAATATAATTTACTATCAATTCCACCATATGCAGGAAATTCACATATTACCTGTATGTAAAATGATAATGCACCATGCCCACTCTCAACCAATGATTTAAAATAAATTGCATGAGATATGTATATAGCATGTTTTTACAAACGTCACACAAAAGTACTATGGAAGTCGTACGCTCCACACTTTTTGACATGTTCGATAATGTCCCCAGGCTTCTTATATCTCTCTCTTTCTAACATTACAGTTGCCATGGTATGTGCTAAATCAGTAGCATCTATGTGTACCACTGGTGGTGCTAACTGACTTTGCACATTCATTGGCATCATCAGCTGCGGCGGTTGGTAATTATTCCGTGCTCTTCTAAGAACATTCTCAAAAATTGAGATAGATGTAGCCAATACAGAACTATATTATAGACTACCCGTTCGAGCATTAGGTAAGTCATTTCTCTCATTGCTAACTAATGCTGACGACGGAGATGATTCCCGTGGAACTACCTCGTCCATGACCACGACCACGACCTCGACCTTGACCTCCTATCAGATCACCTCTAGTTCTTGCCATTTTTTGAAATTCAAAATTTATGTTCTTCAATAATTCTTGCCATCCAAGCTCATATCATTACTAATATCCACCAAATTTAATATTCCTTAGTGTCTACAGAATCTAATAACTGATACCAATTAAATGCAACACCTCTACCTATCATCAATTCCACTAGTATATTTAACTAATGAATTAACGATAGGAGAGGTATTAGCTAGACTATCAAAAAGAATCTCTTAACAATATATAATCGGATCTATATACATTTGTAATATCATCCTAATAAAATTAATACCATAAAGGATAACATCCATACATACTCAATCATTCTAAAATCATATACTGATGGTAAGATAATACACTTAATCATAAAAATATAACCATAATGTACTAAATTTATAAATAATTAATCAAATTAAATTTTTTTATCAAATTTTAAATTGGAACAAATTTGGAAACAAATTGTAGATATTGTAATTTTTTATATCAATGGATTTTTTATACTTCACTTTAGATGTCATGATCATTATATAGAAATCAAGGATAGTAGAGCTACAAGTTGGATCTTTCAATTCTCGAATTTCTTCCTTTTCATAAGATAAAAATCAGGGATAATGGAGCCAATAAGGTCTCTAGATTTTTAAATTTCTTCCTTTTCACACTTATCACTTCATGACCTAATCTAATTTCTCCAAATATCATTTTTCAACTTGGAAAAACAATGTTTAGTGGGTCCAAAATTATCTAGTTGTATCATTTAGTCGGTCAGCTTCACTCAGCGAGGGAGATTTTGTAGTCTCTACACAATTGTGTTGGCGGTCAGGTTTGGGTCTTCTGAATGAAGCCAAATGGACTATCATTTTCTAAATTTAAGGAGGGAGAACTTGATTTTTTTTTTTTTTTTTTTTTTTCATTTAAAGCCCTGGGGGCTCTCGAGAGAGCGAGGGGGAAGGGGGATTAAATTCCGCCCTACTATCTGGATATCCAGTGTTAAACTCCACACAGAAAGGGTGTTAACTCCACGCGGACATGATATCAAGGAATTAAATTCCTTGGATTTGGGTAAGGGTGGGTATCGAACTTGACTTGTTGTGAGAACTTAAATCTATTAAATTTTGATATTATAGAAAACCAATTATAATAATTTAATGGTTCAATTTTTTTTATATTTATTTAGGGATAAAAGTTGAGGTTCACTCCTCAACAAATACTGAAATACACTTTTATATTATGGGTTAAAAAATAAGAATAAAAATATAAATTTTTTTAAAAATTTTCATCATGCAGCAGCCTCCTATCATTATCCATTCATTTGAATACGCCGTTTTATTCACAAAAATAACCAGGGCACATGGGACATGCGAACATGATAGGGACTATAGAAACTCAGACCAATCTATCGGCATGTCAATAGTACACCTTTAAACAATTGCTAAAAGTCAGGCAGCAATATGACTTCAGCCCTATCTTTTTGGTTCTCTTGCCTAATGAACTTGCTTATCATTGCTAAAAGTTGGTTCGGTTAGTTTTTCAATTAATTAATTTTATTTTTT
>CATIWO010296913.1:0-11616 GCA_949673435.1 Macaranga tanarius
AGTGGTAATGGAATGGAATGCAATGAGTAAAGTAATGAAATTAAGAATGCAATAGAATGAAATGTATTTATCATTTCATTACTATGCTTGATTACATGAGTTTTAAAACAAATGTAATATAATGAGTATTAAATTCTTATATTTGGTTATACTATTTTCATATAATGGGAGGATGAGAAAAAATAAAGAGAAAATAAAAATAAAAAAATAAGAAAAGAAAAAAAGAGTATAAGAAAAAATAAAAAAAATTTTAAAAAAGAGGAATAGTAAAAAAAAAAAAGAAAAAATAAATTAAAATAAAAAAATGGGGCATGTAATGAGGAATACATAGATTTTTTAAGGATTGTCAAATACGGTTTTGAAAGTAATGAGGATTACTTATGTAATTTCTATACATTGAAACAAGAAAAAATTTCTCTACCAAACATAGTAATGAATTATGTAATGTAATGGGAATTCCATTACAATGCCAATTACATCCAACCAAGTAAGGTCTTAGTGCTCGTTATTTTCTTGAACAAAAGATTTGAAGAAGATGAATTTATTCTAGAATATGCAAGGTTTCTATAGTGAAAAGACCTGAAAATTTTTGTTTGGATAATTCTTTGGCGAGGGTTAAATGTTTTAGATAGATGATTTTTTTTTACATATCTTTGTTATTAAGCAGTGCTTAGTTGTACTTTATGAACTGAGTAAGCTCATGCTTTATCTCTATGCTATTGATGGATTGTTGCAAAAGATAGTAGTAGATGTAGTCTACTTGATTTGGTAGCTGTAGGTATTTGATATTCTAGCTTGAGGCTTACATCTTGTAGAAGAGGGATGATTCTCTCTAGCAATTTTTCTGTTGTGAAAGTTGGCCTTAAAACTATTAGAATGACAGACCCATGCAACCAGCCCCAAATCCCCCAACTAGATCGGGATGAGTTGTGCTGTAGATGATCTTTAGATGTGACTTCAATTTCCTGCCAGACCAAAGGTATTATCCTTAGGCATCATAGGAAATAAAAATAATATAAGAAGTTTATATGGCTGAGGTTGGTCTGTTTAGTATTATGTTAAGATTTTGCTCGTGCATTTCTGTTGCTTGGTGTATGCACAATACTTGTAAAAGAAGTGGCAAGTGATGACATACAAAGAATTTTATAAGAAGATGCACCATCCTAATTACCCAAATTTTAAAATGCTTCTATGAGATTATTTCTTTTCTAAATTTTTTCTTGAAACAATTCTTAATGTGCATAAACACAATGCGTTTTGGCTATTTTACTCTTACTTATATCTCTTATTTTTCTCCAATTACAACAATATTGATGGCGTTGCTGGATTTGGTGAAGAGGACTCACAAACAGTTTTCAACTTCATGAAAATGACTATTGAATTGGCAAAATCTTGTTATGGTTCAGTAACTATCAATTTCTTCTGTAAATCAAGTTTACTTATGCAGAATGCAATATGGCTAAATTGTGTTAATTTAGTTACCAACCACCATTGGTACTGGTGTAGTCTAATTGTGACTTACCCTAAAAGCTTCCATGGGTGCCCAACTGAAATGAGGTGCCTTCTGGTTTATAAGATTTAAATGGGGGCTGGGGTAATTCGACATTGACTTATTGATTAGTCCAGCATTGGAGTTCATGAGCATCTTCTGTTGAATTAGGCAAAAAATGTGCACTGTTAAATTTGTAGGTGGCCCTCAGCATTCTTTATTTATGTCCAGTTGCATTTTCTTTCTCCAGGTTTTCAATGCTGCACTTATAGTTGATCCTTCAGTCCAGCAGATTATTGCAAGTGGATGCGATCAAATCTTTTCATGGCATGTTCCCACAAAGAGTTCCCACATTGAAAATGGCCGCTTTAAACAGCCGTCCTCCATTATTTATCATCCCAATACCAATGGTTTAGCAACTCATATGACCATGTTTCTAAATGGTGTCCATGGCAAACCTGGAAGATTAGATTTTTCTATTTCTTGTTTAAACCCTTGGCAGTGGTCTAGGCAAGAATTGGATGTGACTAGTTCTTGTTATTGTCACCCATTACCACATGCTTCTATTGTTACTATAGAATCTTCTGCTAAGAGGGATGTACTTATATTCCCTAGTTTGTCTCGTATTGGGGAGAAGTAGTTGGAAGCAGATCTTGTTCAGTCCTCTAATGCAGGTTCTTCGACTGAAAGACAAAAGACTAACCTTGCAAATGTGAGTCAATTCTAGTTCTTTTATGGTGCAACATTTCGGAATTAGGTTTGTTTTGGGACCCTAAATGAATTTGGTTGTTTTATGAAATGCATCTTAATTATCAACAACACAAATGAACAATGCAATGTTGTTAGAGATCTAAATAGTTTTTGTTGCATTTATAGTTTCCTTGTATTGATTTGTGTTCTACTGATGACAGTAGAAAAATGCACTTAAGCTTTATGTTTCCTTACTTTAGGTGGAGAATGGGAAGGAATTTGATACAACCCTCTAGTTATCTAACAACTAGGAACTATATCAATATATTGATTTCGTTGCCCAAGATCTATCTAGGTTAAACTATAGGAATTAGAACCCTCTAATTATATATAATTAGGAACTCTAATTATCAAAGTATGAAATTTACAACCAAAGGCTCCTAAGGTGCAAAGATAAAAAACAAAGCTCAAACAAGAACTTAAAGAATTCGAAAATTCAAAGGAAATAAATCAATAATCAATTAAATCAAGGTGAAATTCGAATTTACATATATATAGACTAAATAAACTAGCTAAATGACTCCTTAAAAAAAGCTTAGGATACAAAGCCCTACAAAGATAGGAAACTAATTCTACTATTAAATACATGGATAAATATTAAATAGATAATATATCTATTTAATTAATTAAGTATAGTTATTATCCCTTTTTAATAAAGATAATCCCTTATTTAAATAGGAATATAACTTCTCTATCCTAATCCTATCTATACTCTTATTAATTGTCCTAGTCAAATACAAAGAGATATGGATACATATGGATAGTTATTTGACTAGTCAACATTCCTAATCCAAAGTGGATTGGATAATTCTTCATATGGCCGAATTATATACTCCATTTAGGCTTAGGCATTCGGCCCATATGTAGCTTGGATCATGTGCACAAGAGTTAGGCTTGAGTTGAGGTTGACCATATGTTGACCTTGACCTTTAACTTGTTGACTTTGATCTTTGACCATTTGACTTTGACTTTTCAACATGGGCTCCAAATGGTGTAGAATAAGGCCCATGATAGCCTCTTTCATCTTCTCTGCTCTAGCCCTTGTTATTGGGCCTCCATTGTAGCTTAATGGATCAAAGTTTGTTGTAGGCCGAATTGAGCATTCCTCTTTTGATTTGGACTTGGCCGAATTGAACATGTCCACTTCTTCCTTTGAGTTGGCCGAATCCATGCTAGCTCCATCCTTATCATGGTCTCCATGGTCCTTTGCATCAGAATTGGATTCTTGTAACAGGGACACAATGGTGAGACCTTATCTTTGCACCGGTTACGACATCTATATGGTTTGGGAGCCATGTACCATGTAAGTTTGTCAAAGCAATTACTGCATCAATTTCTTCATCATTTAGGGAATATGCTGTCATGGTCTCTAATTATAGGCATCTAAATTAGTTATTTCACATACCTTTAAGAATTTTTAGGTTATATGTTAAGATAGCATTTTTTTTTTTTGATGGAATGTTAAGATAGCATTTTGAATAAGTTTCTGAGGATCTTCAGTTTTGAAATTTCTGTTTAGTTTTTGGGTAAATTATGATTTATCCCCTCTGTCTTACCATATTACACTACTTCATTCTTGACATTTCAAAAAAATATTTGTTCATTCTTTTATCTTGCAATGTCATGCTATTTACCCCTTCCGTCAGTTTTTTGTTAAAATTGCCATAACTAATATAAAATTACTAAAATAGCCTTTCGTATTAAACTTAATTATTATTTACCCACTCTTTTTAACTCTATTATACTATTTGCTTCTCAATATTAAAAGTTATATTTTCATTATAATTCTAATTTTTATCAATATTTATATTTAAATTATTATTAATTAATTATAAAATTATGATTATACTATATAATAAAATAAAAATACCTAATTTTATCTTTAATTTACTCAAATTTTTTAGTAATTATTAATTAATTATTTTTAATTTTAAATATCTTCATTTAAATATTAACTTGAAATATTTATATTGTATAAAAAAATTTAATCAAGTATAAATACTTTTTTAGCTTCAAAATTTATTTTTTTGTTTGAATTTTTAGTTTAGTCTATCAAGTTTATTGATTAAATTAAGTAAAATCATTTTTATTTATGATTGAACCACCTTTTAAATTACATGTTATTTTGGCTATTTATACCTATTTAACAATAATTTTAATAATTTTAATAAAAATTTTGATAAAAAGAGTAAAAATATAATAGTGCAATATATATATATATTTTAAATTTTAGGTGTAAGTGGTATAATATGATAAACTAGAGGGGGCAAACATTAATTATTTCTAATTAATCTATATTTCACTAGATGGTATAAGAGTGAATTACTATTTCTCTCCTGAGATTTGGTGTATTGTATTAATTGGTCTCTGTATTTTGAAAAATATATTTATTCATCCTCCAATTTTGATTCCGTTACACTGAATAGTCATTATGTCAAGATTCCGACCAAATAATTAACTAAAAAAAAGAAAAATGCATTTATAAAATGAAAAAAAGAAATGCAAAGACTCAAATACCCTCGGTCCTTCAATCAAAGCCCCTTTTTTCCACTGCTCTTTCTATCTTCTTCCTCTTCCTCTACCAAACCTCAGTTTCCCAAGTTCCCATTTCTCTTCCAGCCGTCAAACCGCCGCCATCATAAGATGCTATACCAACATTTGAATTAAGCCTAATACAATTATAAGCATCCCTTAAAGTCTCCGGATTTGCAATTACTCTCATCATCAGACTGGGTCTGGGTCCGTCGCTTCTAGTGCAAATTCTCAGAGTGCTCGTCGATCCAAAAGAAGGTAAGTTCATTGATATATGTTTTTTTTCCACCTTGATAATGAAATGAATTTAGCTGGCTAATATGAAGCTTTGATGTACTTACAGAAAGAACCAGCAAAAAAAAGATATGCCAAGTACCGGCAGACCATGAAACTACACATTCACAGACGTTGTTTCTCTTTTCTTTTTGTTCTGTAGCCATGGATGATGACTGGGATCTTCATGCTGTGGTTAGAGGTTGCACTTCCACTACTGTCACCACTACCACCGCCACTGCGGCAGCTTCTTGTATCGGAGGAGGGTTTGCAAGTTGTTCTGTCAATACAAGAGATTTTTATGCTCGGTCTTGTTTTTCTTCTTTTGGTTCTGAATCAGCTGCTGGGTCTCTTTTCTCTACTCCGGATCCTTTTGAAACGAGAAATAATAGTAAATTCTCCGGATTCGCAATTACTCTCATCATCAGACCATGAAACTTACCATTCAAATATTGCTCCTTCACCCTCTTCTTTGTACGTAATATAAGAGACCTCTTGAGTTCCATTCGACTCCTGGGTTTCTTTGCATCAAGAATTGAAGAAGTTTCCTCAACAAGAAAAGCTAAATCCTTTGCTAATGTCATTTTCCCTGTACCCTTATCACCACTATCACTAACGAGCAAGAGTAGAGTAAAATGGTATTCCTGTAGCAAAGGGTATATAAAGGATAAATTCTACAATTCCCCACTAAATATCAGCTCATAATCATTTCAAAAGTAGAGTAAAAACAACAAATGCGGTACCTGACAAGAGTGTTGTGGTGCGTGGGTATGGGTATCCAAAGGGGCGGTGGTTCTTGCTGAAGTGCCATATCGGTGGCCGTCGTTTTTGCCCAAATTGCACGAGGAGAGAGTAGGAAGAAGAGAGCAGAGAAGAGATGGGAGAATCGCTGCAGCGATGTGGTGGCGGCGGCGGCGGTGGAAGAGGAGGAGGTGCTTTGAGAAAGTGAGCTTGAATGGAAGCATTCCTTGTTTCGCTTCATTCAGTATGGTTTTAGGATTTTTTTTTTTTTGTGCATCAAATTTATTTTTTTTTTCGAACTTAGTAGAGTTGGTGTAATCCCTAGTGGGATTTGTGAAAGGGCAGGATTGTGAAAGGGCAGGGGGGTGTGGGGTTCGAACCCTGCCCTCCACCAAAAGCCATCCAGCTACATCAGGCGGGGACTGCATCAAATTTATTGGTTTTGTGATGTGATGATAAATTGGAGGGGGAAGCTCGCAACAGGGGTACTGGCAGGAGATCCAAGTTCATCAAGAGTTCCGGAGTTGATGGTTGATGAGAAACAAGGAAGAAGGATGAATAAAGGGCTTTTGGTCATTTTTCATCCCCGTTTAACGCCAACTTAACATAAATGATAACAAAAGAACTTTTTAATTTATTTGACTAAAATCGGAGGAAAAATAAATATATTTTCAAAATATAGGGACCAATTAGTACGATACACCAAACCTCTTAGGGAAATAGTAATTTATCCATGGTATAATTGTCATTCCATGTCAATTAATGGTAATTTTAACAGAAATACAGAAAGAAAAATAGTATAATTACAAAAAGAAATGATGAACAAATATAATTTGAAATATCAAAGATGAAATAGTATGATATGGTAAAATAGAGAGGGTAAATTGTAATTTATCCTTAGTTTTTTCAGATTATTAAGATCTTTGTTATCCTTCTTGTTAACTTTAACACGCTCACACGCACTCACATATCAAGAGAAGCCCTTTTTTCTTCACAATCACACCAATAAGAAGCCCATTAAACCACAAACCAGCAGTTCCCAACTTATAGATTTATTAATCAATCGCCTTACAATTCAATCTCAAAATCAGGCCCATAACACATGGGTACATGAGAATACTTTTGCTTCATAAGGTTTTTAGGATCTACCTTAACCATGAGAATAGTTAGAATGGAATATTATCATTTGTTTGTCATGCCTAATGCTACCTGAATTGGATTTTTCTTTGGTCAAAGTTGGTGTGGAACTCTGGCATTCATATGCTTAATTTCTTTTAGTAAAGAGACCATACTGCTGTATCTGTTAAAGATATTATGTATCCTAAAAGACGTAATAATATATGCAGTAAAAAAAAATGTAACAAAATGTGGACCCCAGAAAAAGGTAGATTAATCTCTGATTATGGTTAAAAGATTATGTCCAGTAGTTCTACTCGACGAAAGGGGGCGACTGGCATGTTGTTCTTGTAAAGTATGTTTGCTGTCTCTAAACAGTCAAGCTCATGGGCTGTTGGATGTTTTTTTTTTTTTTTTTGTCAGGAAATTTTAAAAAGGTCCCTAAGACACTCTACTCTTGGGTCCTTTTGTTATTTTTCCGCTTAGACGTTTTGAATGCTCAATTGTTTGATATTCAACAATTTTCTAATTGAAGGTGTGCAATGGCGCTTGTTCATCAAAGAATCAGGCGCATATTTTTTGCTTTCCCTAATCCAAGTGCTGGTGCACTAGGCAGTGTTCACTGACTGCAGGGTGAGAAAAACTTGAATCATCATTATGCTGTTTTCAGAGTAGTTCTGCCTCAAGATGTTCTAAACAGGGTTGAAGCAGACGACATGGTTGGTGATACTGACCGAATTGTAACTGCTGTTCGTTAACAAGAGGGCCATGATATTTAAAATAATGAATATGAGATATTATTAACAATAATTGTAGTGTTAGTTAAAAATAACTAATGTTAATTATTTTGTTAGTACGGTAACTGACAAGACAATTGTAACAGTTTGGGGACTACATTTTGCTAACAAGAGGTATTTTTTATTTCACTAAATAATGAAAATTATTAAAATATTTTGTGATAATTTTATTGGCATATGATTAAAAATATTGATTTGTATTATAATTATTAAAATAAATTAAATTGTAGAAAAATTTATTTTGTTAAACACACATTTACATGGAAATTATTTTAAATTAATTTTTAATATTACAAGTGCAATATATTGCGTATGTGATATTAAGTAATGCATAAAATGTTGAATTAGGGTAAAATGACGAGGACATTATAAAATTTAAACTTTTTTGATTTGTTGTGGTTTTAAACCACTTTTAAAATTTTGGTAAAAATGACTAGATTTGATAAATCATTAGCAATTATAGTCAAAATTGACTTTGGTCAAAATTGAGTATAGATGTATTAATGTAGCATCCTGGGTGACACTATTGATATGAGATCTATTGTCACATCAACTAAATATTTATACAAAAAAGTTAAATGTTATCTATTTGTAGCAAATTTGGCCCAAATATTTAATTTTGGCACAAATATATTAATTTTTCCAAATACATTACATTTTATTAAAAATATGTAATATTTAGTAGTTAACTATATAACTTAAATGATCAATTATTTTATAATGCATAAAAATTTAAAAATATATCATACATTTAATAAATAATACACATTTAAAATTCTATATTTCAATAATAAATATTTAAATATTATTTATTTAATACTAAAATACATCAATATAGTTAATAATCGTAAATATTAGTAAAATTAAATATATGTTTATACATGTATAAAAAGTTGAAAAGCAATAATATTTTAGTTATTATGTAAATATTATTTATTTTGAAGTAATTCAATAATTAAAAATTTAGTAATTAGGATAATGTAGTTTAGTGTTAAATGTATAATATAAAATTTTATTATTTTTATAAATTATAAAAATAATTGATAATTTAAGTATTATACTTAACAACTACATATTACATATTTAATAATGAAATGTAAAATATTTAGAAAAATTAAGATATTCATGCTAAAATTAAAAATTTGGGATAAATTTACTACAAATAAAAAACATTTGGCTTTTTTTATGTAAATATTTAATTGACGTAGTAGTAGGCCCCATGTTAGTAGTGTCATCTATGATGCCACGTCAATAACTTCACACTCAATTTTGGATTATAATTGCTACTAATTGTTCAAATTTGGCTATTTTTGCCAAAATTTTAAAAGTGGGCTAAAATTACATTAAGTTAAAAAAATTTGGATTTTTAGATCAATTGGCCAATATTTTATTGCGATGAAAAAATTATTAAAATTAAGCTCGGTCTAAACAATGTGTACGTATATAAAATAATGATTAATTTGTGCGTGTAATTAAATTTTGAGGAATGAAAAATAAGATTAAGAATGCAATAAGAGCATATGACAATATTGTCGTAAAAAAAATTTATTTAGATTGATTATCTAATATGGTAAAAATATGATATTTGAATTTATAAAAAATTTGGAACCCATATGATGTTAGACAGTTGCACCAAATGGTTGATCGGTTATTGGCATGGACTTAAATATCGACGTATCTGTGGATGTATCGATGATATATCGTATATCTATAGTTCTTGATATAAAAACAATAAATTATATCTTTTTAACAATATTTCGTATGAAATATCACGATATCAGAAAATATCTATGATATTTAAGGAAATGTTTTTGTCTCAAAAAAATTCATAATGAAAACAACAATATATCCAATATATCATCAAAATATTTGAAATATCCATAAATATATCAATTTTATATAAAGTGAAAAAATTGGTAATTTCACAATTCACATAAATAAAAAATTTACAAAGACTTAGAAAATTATTTATTTATTTTTTATGATAATTTTTATATCATTCATCTTTAATAATAGAATATATAAAGTAAAAGATTTTGTTACTTCGACAATAATTCAAGCCCAAAATAACGTATGTGTAAAACAATTTAGACAAAAAAAATAGAAAACTAAAAAATTGTGAAATATCAAACGAGTAAATTCAATATGACAATTATATGTTATAATCTTCACATGTGAACAATAAATTTTTGCATATTTTTTAATCATACATAAAAACACATAAGTCATATTTTACATCTTTTAAATAATTATGGAATGAAAAATTTTCAAGATAGTTTGTCTCAATCATGCTCATCTAGTTATGATTCATCAAGTGTGTATGCTATGCCACATGAACATCAACAACCATATATGTATAATCAACAATATGGATTTCAAGTTCCATATTTAGGTGAGTCTCAACAATTAAGTCAAAGGGTATATAAAAATAATGATTTCTTTCCTGCATTTCCACCAAGAGGATTTCTTGAAAATGTTAGTCAGCTTGAATATAAGATGCACATTGGAAATTATGTTACATATCATTAGGAATGCATGAATTGGTATTTTTATTGTGAATGGCTAATAAATTGTTATTGTCGAACTTCAATAAGTGGAGTTGAACCACATAAAAATTCAATGTGGTATTGAAAATTGTATCATGTATTTATTATTGTTTAGGACAATATGGATTTTGTATTATATATTTTAAATAATTATGTATAAATTCAACTTTTTAATTAGTTAGAAGAGTTTTTCCATCAATTTGTATACTTTATATAAATTGGTTTTTCTCCTCATTATATTAATAAAATAAATGTTCATAAAAAATTATTAGACTTATTTTACTTATAATTTTAATTTATTTTCCAAATAAGAACCTTTCATCATTATACAATATATAATTGATAAACTGATGATATTTTATGATAATATGATTAATTTAGATTTATTTTAGCGTTATACAGTATTTTTAAAAAAATTATACAAAAATTCCAAAGTTTAATATAAATTTCCATAAAATTTTACAAATGATACGAATTTTTTTTTCTCTGTATAGATATATCTATTGATATATCCATAATTTTAAAATCTCAATATGATATATGATATCGATATTTAAATCCTTAGTTATTGGATAACACATAATCTGGTTATATGTGGAACATAGAGCGTGCATTAAAACATCAATTAATTGACGAAACTCAGCCCCTAAACTATAATCATAATCAAATGAACGTTTGTGGTGAAAGTGTTGGTAATCTTTGTTGGAAATTAACAACATAAACATGTATAGTATGCACTGGAATAAATAAAAATTTAATTACTGTGCAAGAACTCTGTTGATTAATTTTTTCATAATAAATATAATAAAGGCGCATAAATTAATGTCATTAATGTTTTTAGCTTCATTTGTTTTTTCGCTAATTTTCCAAAAATCTTTAAGAATAATGCACATGAGCAACTTGACGTGGGAATCTCTCCTTCTAGATTTCTTGAAATCTATTGTAGAAAATAGGATTTATGTTATGGACATGTATATAATAACATGCAACAACAATAAAATGGATACAAGTTATGTTCTTGTTATGTACGTTCTACTTGTCATCCTGTATAACACATATATGGACATGCTATAACCATAATTTAAGTTGGACTAGGATATTTTTCTAAAAAAAAAAAAAAAAATTGGACTAGGATAAATATAATCTATGTACGCATTGTAAATACTTTTAGAATTTAGGGCCAAACTTTTAATGGGTCATATACGTAACATGACTTTGCTGTGTACTACAAATTAGGGATGAGCACGGGACGGAAAAAAAACCGAATTGAACCGAAAATCCGAACTGATAGATAAAAAACCGTACCGGAATCGATTAATTTTAACCCCGAACCAAATGAAACCGGACCGTTTTACTAATCTGGTACGGTACT
>CATIWO010296953.1:0-24305 GCA_949673435.1 Macaranga tanarius
AGTGTAGAGACAACTCTCTCACTCCTTATGCATGTGTATTGAGTGTGAGACACTCAACACATCAACTAATATAATATTGGTGGTTAGTGGAGAGTGTAGAGAACTCTCTCATGCAAAGGGTTAGAGTGTGTGACACTTTAACTATTAAATAATATCAAATTGTTTGATATAGTTAGTGGAGTTTGTAGAGAGAGCTAAGGAACAACTTCATTTGCACAATTGGGAGAGAGAAATTGATATCAACATTAGAGAGAAAAGTTATAGAGAGAGTCTTCTTCATCTTCTTCTTCTAAAGGTTCTTGATATCAATCAAACACAAGTGTTGTGTTCTTTCCTTTGTATCCATCATCCAAAGAAGGTTTCTATAAGTCCTAAATATCCTTGTTTGGTAGAGCTTGATACAAGCATTTGGGTCATTAACTAGAGGGGCTTGTGGATTCAACATCACCTTACTTGGAGGATCTTCCATTGCCAACCGTGTGTTTCAAGCTAGAGGCTTCACATTTGGGGAGCTTGGAGCTTGTAGATCAATACCAACCAAATCTTGCCGAGCGTGCTACCAACTAAGGAGTTATGTAAGTGTTGCTAAATCCTTTAGTTGCTAGGTCTTAGTTTTACAATCATGTCTTGGTTGATTTGTTGATGCTATATTGTCCTTCATGCATGTTTAGCTATGTAAGAGTGCATGTGATATGATCTATGGGCATGGAAGTGTATTGTGCTTGATGCAAATGTTGCATGCAATAAAATTTTTTAAATTTTACATTTTATTGTTCTTCTACACACACTTTCCTTCATCAACATCACCTTACTTTGAGGATCTTCCATTGCCAACCGTGTGTTTCAAGTTAGAGGCTTCACATTTGGGGAGCTTGTAGATCAATACCATCCAAAGCTTGCCGAGTGTGCTACCAACTAAGGAGTTATGTAAGTGTTGCTAAATCCTTTAGTTGCTAGGTCTTGGTCTTACAAGCATGTCTTGGTTGATTTTTTGATGCCATGTTGTCCTTGATGCATGTTTAGCTATGTAAGAGTGCATGTGATATGATCTATGGGCATGGAAGTGTATTGTGTTTGATGCAAATGTTGCATGCAATGAAAATTTTTAAATTCCGCATTTTCATTGTTCCTCTACACATACTTTCCTTCAGGTTGCATCTCGACATGCTTTCTTGCATTTTTGTTATTTATGTCTAAAAGTCAATTTTTTTTTCATGTAAACATTGTATTTTTAAGGTAAATATTGCATTTTTATATTATTTCTTGCATTTTTGTCATTTTATGCAAAAATCACATCTTTTATATCAAAATTGCATTTTTTTAGGCTAAAAGTTGTACTTTTGCCTTATTTATTCGTATTCTCATTCTTATGTAAAAAAATATTTTTTTTTTCATGTAGAAATTATGTTTTTAGCCTAAATCCTACATTTTTGCATCATTTCTCACACTTTTATCATTTTTGTCAAAAATCATATTTTTATGTAAAAAGCCTTTCTTTAAATTAAAGTTTATATTTTTATTTTCATCCTTAGTATTTTCATCATTCTTCTAGCATAAAGTTTGAACCTTTTTGTCATTTTGGATATTTTCATGCATTTTTAGTTCCGATTACATTGTATATTTAAAGTTCACATTTTTATCGTAAAGTTTACATTTTTATGACATTATTATCATAAAAATCTCATTTTTAATTCATGACATTAAAATAATTCACTTTTGCATTACAAAAATATCATTCTAACACCATTTTCTATTCTTAATTAATTTTTATATAAAAGATTTAATTTTAGCATCGAGCATATATTTCACTTATTTTCATTGAAAATTGGGATAATAGTCTCATTTATCCTCAACTATTCTCAAATTTTCTATTTAATCCTATCCTTTAACTTGTATCAATTTATCATATAAATTTTTTGATTTGTTTCAATTCTATCCAATTTGTTACTAAGGATCTAAATATAATTTTAAAAATTACGATAAGATCCTTTTAAAATTCAATTACCCGTTTAAACTTTTTTTTTCATTTTCATAAAAAAAAAAACTAAATCGTAGAAAACCCAATTGATGAGTTTGTTTAAAAACTAAAATGATTTTTAAAATTACTTAATGAGTGTATTAAATATAAATAAAATTATTTACAAAATTAAATTTTAATGTGTTTACTTTCAAATTTTAAATTCTTAAATTTGTGAAATTAGTTATAATTAAATTAAATTCTAATAAAATAACTTAAATATACACATTATTTCAATGCCAGTATATCTTTATTTTCTAAATGTTTCTATTCCTCTATTGTATTACTACTTAATAGTGTGATATTTGGTTAGATTGATATTTTTATCAAATAAAATATTTGTATTCTAATTTTGTATCAAATAGAATATTATATGATAAAATAAAAAAATTATTTCAAATTAATTTTATAAAATATCAATTTAAATCATACAAAATTTATTTCAAATGAATTTTATACAATATCAATTTAAATCATACATATAAAATTAATTGCAAATGAATAATATTTAAATATTTTAGAAGGGCAATAAATTTGTTGGTGAAATTGAAATAAATTTTATTGGACTTAAAAAGAATTTTAAATAGAATTCATTTGCAAATAAATTTTATAAAATTTATTTTAAATAAATTTTTTATTTTATCATATAATATCTTATTTGATATAAAATTAGAATTCAATTTAATATTTTATTTGATAAAAATATCAATTTAACCAAATATTACACCATGAAATAGCAATGCAATAAAGAAATAAAAGCATTTTAGAAAATAAAATTGATAAAAATTAGAACTTTTTATTCTCATGAAAAATGTAGATATAATGACATTGAAATAATTTGTATGTTCAATCTATTTTATTAGAATTTTATTTTTAATTATAACTAATTTCACAAATTTAAAATTTGAAAATAAACACATTCAATTTAATTTTGTAAATAAATTATATAATATGCGTTGAAAATTTATTTATATTTAAATTAAGTAATTTTAAAATTTATTTTAGTTTTTAAATAAACTTAGTTTTTTTTTTTTTTTTTGTGAAAATGAAATAAAAAGGCTAAGTAGGTAATTAAATTTTAAAAGAATGTTATCGTAATTTTTAAAATTATGTTTAGATCCTTAGTAGAAAATTAGATAGAATTGAAACAAATCAAAAAATTTAGATGATAAATTGATATGATTTAAAGGATAAGATTAAATAGAAAATTTAAGTATAGTTGAGGATAAATGAGACCATTATCCCTCAAAAATTTGTATTTTTACATTTTGTATTCCCACAGTGTGTAGCTTGTATTCTCATATATACTTTTGGGTCCTTTGCGCTTTTGTTTTATTTGATCATTTATTTATTTGTTGAACTCAATTTTATATATGCTTGTTCAATTCCTGATTTGATACTTTTGCTTGATCGATGCCATGTTCATGTGATGAATGTGATAGTTTTATGGTTGAATGTATGATGTGGATGAATGATTTTGCATGTTCTTTGATTTAGGATTAGATTTACTTTTCCGCCCTTTTTATCTTTCAGATGTATTTATTAGGATTGATCAAAGTCTTATATTCTTAATCCTTTTTTCATTACTTTATTCTGTGTTATGTTGAATGGCTATATTCTGTGTTTGCGTTCTTATTGTGAATACTGTAGGTGTTTGCATTTTACGAACCATCATAAAACCAAAGTTGTAAAGACAAAAATAATACTTGACAAAACAAATATACATTTTCTTTAGTATTGTAAATACAAATAGTTTTTAAATGAAAATTTTTTGTATATTTTTTATTTACTTTTTTTAGACAAATGATAATATTTTTTTTGTTTACTTTTAGTTTATTTTTATTTACTTTTGGTTTATTTTTTGCATATTTTTTTTGTTTATTTTCCATACATGAAACAATATCTTACACTTTTATTCGGATTCATGAACAATACTGAATAATCTCATTATATTTTTCTAATTGTTTATATCCAATGATTTTTATTTCTGAGTAAAAATAATATATTATAGCTTGGACATATTAAGTGTCTTTTTTTCAAAAATATATTTGATGTTTCAGTTTTATTCAATTTTGAATATTTTTAGTTTATTTTTCATTTATATTATGTATATAATACAATTCATATATATAATTAAAGTCATATTCTTAAATATATACAGAATTTCTATAAACTATCTCTCTTAAATATAATATATACAGTACATATTCAAACAACAAAATTCATAATCATACACAAGAAATAAACTCCTAAAAAAATATAAATATATTAACAGTAAATATATTATAGTATACAATAAATGTACTTTTGGTACATTATTAGTTTCTAATACATTTTTAAAAGATCAAAATAAACAAAAAATTGATTATAACTTTTAAACATCAACTTCTAACACAACATATATTTAGAGGAATAGAATAACTACTAATTTTTATTCATTACAATAGAAAATGGAGTGACAAATTTATTTTCAAAATTTTTAAAATGATTGTAATACATTTAAAAGGCATGAAAACTTGGAATGTTTTTTATTTGCTTTTGGTTTATTTTCTGTATAATTTGATTTATAATCCGTATATGAAACAATCTCTTAAACTTTTAATCAGCTTCATGAAGAATGTTGAACAGTCTCATTATATTTTTTTTCAACTGTTTATATATCCATGATATTTATTTTTGAATAAAAATAATGTATTATAAGTTGAATATAGGTATTAATTGTCTCTTACTTTTTTGAAATATATTTAATATTTAAGTTTCTTTCAAGTTCAAATATTTTTAATTTTTTTGTTCGTTTATATTATGTACATGAATTGTTATGTATATGATACAATTCATATACATAATAAAATCCATCTTAAATATATATAGAATTCTATAAACTCTCTCTCTTAAATATAATATATATTGTATATATTCAAACAATAAAATTCATAATCATACACAAGAAATAAACTCCTACAAATACAAATATATAAACAATAAATATATTATAGTATACAACGAGTATACTTTTAGTATATTATCGATTTTCAATACTCTTCAAAAACTAAAACAAAGAAAAATCTGATTATAACCCTTAATTTAAATAAAAATCTATTTATTATTGTTATTATTATTTTTTAAAATTAATTTTTATTTGAACTAAAAGAAAACATGATATGAAATTAATTTTCATTTAACCTAAAAGAAAATAGTTATTTTATTGTGTATGTAGTCCCACAACAAAGGCTCATAATCAAAAGTCAAGAATTTAAAATTCACCAATATCAAGTAAAATATTTGAAATTAAATTATTTATCCTATCCCATATTATATTTTCATTAATCATAAATATATTTTAAAAATCAAATATTATAAAATGTCAAAAAATTTATACAATGAGACCTCTAGTGCAATCCCCAAAAATAAATGCAAATATAAATCCAATGATATTGGCCAATACTTTATTACTTAAAAAAAAAAAAAAAAAAGAGGAAAAAGAAAGGGAATGCAGGAAAAAAATAAGGAGAAAATAAAAATAAAAAAGAGAAAAAAGAAAAAACAAGGAGAAAAAAATTAAAAAATGAGGGAAAGGAAAAAATTTAAGGAGGAGAAAAAACTAGAAAAAATAAAGGAAAAGAAAAAAAGAAGGGGAGGAAAAAGAAAAAATAAGGAGAACATAAAAATTAAAAAAATGAGGGAAAGGAAAAAAGAATTGGATGAGGAAAAAACAAGAAAAAATAAAATGAAAAAGAAAGAAGGGGAGGAATAATAAAAAAAAAAAAAACAAGAAAAAAATAGAAAAAGGAAATGAGAAAATAAGTAGAGTTGGGAAAAATAAGGAGAAAATAAAAATTAAAAAATGAGGGAAATGAAAAAAGGAAAAGAACAATAAAAATAAGAAGAAAATTTTGTTTAAAAAAAAAAAAAAAAGAAGAATTGAGAAAAAAAAAAGAAATAAATTATAAGAAATGAGCATAAAAAGACAAAAAGAGCATACATATATATATATATATATATATATATATATATATAATGAAAAATCAGGTGCATTTTTATTGAAAACTTTAAAAAAGTGATATTTGGTAAATTTCTCTAAAAAAATTACCGAGGAAAATAATAAAAAGCGTTTTAAGTCTAAAGGAAAGGAGAATGAATTGCGAACCAAGAAGGCCTACGAAAGAGTCCAACTTTGAATTTCTCCAATTTCATCATATCCATTTTTCCAAGGGCAGTGGAAAATAACAATTTTGATTAACTATTTTTCCTTTTAGTAGATTTCATTTTTAATTAATGGATTTATAGTTTCACTTTATTATAAAAACAATCCGCAAAATACAGTATATATAATTTTATAGATCAATTCCCAAAATTGATAAGAGTTGCTCCCTGAACAATGAATGCATGCAAAAAAAAAAAAAACAAAGCATTTAATTTGAAATTACGCCGTACAAACACAATCTGTCAAAGTATGCATCCTTTGGAGAGCATGTCATCTGGGGTTAGAACTAGGTCACACATTTGTAATAAGAAAAGAATTCACAATATTCCTGTGAAAGAGATTACTACCTAGAATTTTTCTTTCATATGTGCAGATCTGTACCACCTATGCCCTATCCAGTAATACAATTGATTTGACTGTTTCAAAAAAAGAAAAAAACACAAAAAAGTGCCCTATATAATAAAAGTGGCCAAAAGAAGTTAACACAACTTTGGAAACTTAAAAAAAGATCGATGGCTGTGCTGTTGTAATTCCTCGTGCCTTAAACTGATTCACCTTAAAGAAAAATGGGAAAAAAAATTATAAATATACATGTAACAGTGTCAAAGTATATGCCACATGAATGATCAAAAACTTAAAACCGGTCCTCACTTTGGGAGTTTCCACGCGAGAAACACCTTGGGAAGAACTTATGCAAGGGAGTTTCTGGAACAGGTATCAGTTTTCCAACAAAAGCAAGAGGCCAACTGTTGGGAAAGTAAAGAAGCAATCTTTAGTTGATCAAAGCATAAAACAAAGTCTCCTTGCTGTAATCAAGTTCTGTAGCAATCAGCAGCAGACATTAATTCACAAAATTTTGTTCCCTCCACTTATGGGTGAGCAGAAACCGAACCGGATCAGAAAAATAAACCCAAAACTAACAATATCAGTTAGGTTCGGTTCAGTTCAGTTTCCATTATTTCAGAACCGAAAAATTTAGGTCTAAACCGAATTTGTTGTTGTCGTCGTTATTATTATTATCATTATCTACAAAAATACATGTGGTTTGGCAGAAATGTTCATTTTGGTGTATGAAGTCCTAGGTCCAAACCTCCGAAACCAGAAGCACCATTTACTAACCTGATAAAGGCAATGATACTAGAAATCAACCATTGCTTCCAATTAAGCTTGACAGTTGACGTAAATTTCCCAATAAACTCAATGATAATGACCTACAATGAAAACCCCAGAAGTAGAGAACAATCAAAGAAGATACAAAAGTCCAACAAACAAACCTAAAGAAATTTAAGAAAACACAACTATCAAACCTTAAAAAACTTAAAGAAATTTAAGAAGACACACCTGAAGAACGAGTGTTAATGCAACAATCCCCATGAAAAGATGGTTCTTGGTGACTCCAGCAAAAACATTTAGTTCATCTGGCTTCCGAGCATTAAATTCATTGAAAATCTGCAGTTTAAACAATTAGCTCTTTGTAATACAAGAGAATTATGAAACCAAGAAAAGCTACCAAAACATAGCACATAAGAGAATTATAACTGCCAAACATAAAAAGCTGAATGCCAAATTGTGGAACGTTTTTTTGCATGTATGCCAGGGATAATCAATAATTGAGATAGAGAGAGAGAGAACAGAAGCACAATAATCAACATTTAAGAAAGCTTATAGAGTGCCACTAAACTCTGCTAATTTATTAAAGTAGAAGACTCACTTGACATAGCACAAACGCATTGAATATCAGGGTATTCTTCACATTGTTTGCGTGTGTAGGGTCGTCCTTCTCCAAACCTAATAAACTCTTTCCTCGAAAATTAAGGACAAGCAGCACGCTCACCTGATATGCAGCCTGGATTTCCAGAAATAAAAAGAAGTGAAGATAACATTGACTGGAAACATACTTCTTATCCACAAATTTCTACACATAATAATTATAACTAAGACCAAAATAAAACATGAAACCACATACCTGTATCAGCAGGTTCCTCCACATGATGTTCATTATTAGAGGTTCCCTGAGCGCAATGACATAAAAATCCAAAACAAATTTGCTAGTTAAATTGGCCTTGACAACAGATACCTAAATCTTTCAAATATGAATAAGTCAACAATTATTATGCAGACAAGGCAAATTTGCTAGGAATATACTGTAAATTAGTTCAAAACCTCTAGCATCATGAGCAAGCTATGATGCAAGGAAACTTCTACTAGTAGATGTTTCTGCATTTCGGAAATGTTTCTGTATCAGAAACTTCAGGAAACTTAAAATAATTCTTATTGCACATGTTTTCATGACAAGGAGGTGACAACTTAGAGGTCACAAACAGTCCAACCTGAGGCAGATGCAGATAAGCTCAATTTATATAAAGCACCATCAGTTCGGTTGCAGAAGAAACTAGAGGTCAGGATGAATGTAAAAAAAAAAAAAAGGCCTCAAATTCTACACAAATTAAGCACAAGTACACATCTAAACTTACTGGCCTACTCCTTAATTTTTCTAATATTATAATACTAACTACCTTAACCTTTATATAGGAGCTCTAATTGTCATTCATGTGCATAGCCTAGTAGTAATTTGGTTAAGGTCAAGTTCAGTTCCCAAGATCCTCAAATAGTTATTGGTCTGCCAAGTACCCAGCCCTTGTAGCATTTTTTTTTTTTTACCTGCGGCCAACGGGAGGCCTATGCATTAGGTGATCTGTAGGTGGTTCAGTGGCCAGTGCCAGAGCTCCAAGAGTATCCATGATAAGGTTAACCCAGAGAAGCTGCACAACAAAAAAGAAAAACATAAACCAAAGACGCACAAAAAAGAGTAATATAACCCCACGCCTCCCCAAACCCCAACCCCCCCCCCCCCCCCCCCCCCCCTTCCTTTCTCTCTCTCTCTTCCTTTTTCTGTGGTTTTTTTTTTCATTGACATGAGAGAGAGCCCACAAACCTGCACAGCATTTAATGGGACATCCCCAGATGAAACTGCAGCTACAACATTTATAATGAGTGCCGCAACATTAACAGTAAGCTGAAACTGGATAAATTTCTGAATATTTGCATATACAGATCTCCCCCATCGTACAACCTACATAAAATATATACTCTAAATTATTGACACTTTTTCAAAACTATTACCAATTGTATTTGTAAAAGAAAAATTTTAGCCACAAATACGGGACAAACAGGAGGGTTCGATTATATCAACCCTCCTACACAATAGGCAACAAAAAGCAGAACAGCAATGCTGGGACCTCGCCATTTGAAAAATGTAATTACAGAAACCTGTCACCCTGCTCCAGTAGCTGGATCTCTGAAAGATACTTCAAATTTCAAACAATCAAATTCAACCTAATGAGCTGAACATAGCTAACCTTCACAACTGACGCAAAGTTATCATCCAAAATAATAATATCTGAGTTCTCCTTAGCAACTTCCGTTCCTTGAATACCCATTGAAAGGCCAATATCCGCCTAAACACAAGATGCCAACAACCATAATATCAACGGACTAACTAAAATAACATTTAGTTTTTTAGAGAACAGGATAAAAAATAAACACACTGAAAACACATGCACACAAGTACAATGGTTAAAGAAAACAGCAATATAGGAAGTTGTCACTGTATAAGATTGGCCAAACGTGACACTCGTCAAAAAGAGAACCAGATAACTAGAGCATCAGGTGCTCATGAACCAAATTATGATAACAAAGTTGCCAAACTAACATTTAGTCCTTGCCAATTGCCTAACAAGATGCTCTTCAAAAAAAAAAAACAAAAAACAAAGTACATGTTTTTCAAAGATAAAAGAAATAAACAAACATTACCTCATGCAATGCAGGTGCATCATTTGTACCGTCCCCAGTTACAGCAACAACATGTTTCCTCTTTCTCAATGCTTGCACAAGCAGAAGCTTGTCATTTGGAGAAGATCGTCCCATTACCTACTCATCAACTTGGGTTAGGTGTAAAGTTCTAACAGATTTACCACTATGGTATAGTAAGATTCAAGAAGAAATTCAATCATAGATCAATAGTCATACTAATATCTTCTCAGCAACTTCTTCCCTGACTTCCTCTGAGTAGGCCCGGAAAACTTTTCCTTCGATGAGAACAGGCTCCACAGCATCTTCATCTGAACCTAGAATCCCACATTCCAAAGCAATTGCTCTGGCAGTTTGAAGATTATCACCAGTGACCATGCGCACCTAAGCAAAAAGAAGAGAAAAAATAACAACTTTTTAAATTATATTGCATAGGATAACAGAGTAATGATGTTAAGAATAACCTCAAAAATGCAATTCCAGGTTTCATCTAATTGCAACCCTCAAAATCAAAACCATATATTTCTTTCTCTAAAGGGAACATTATAACTAAAAGAGAAATAAAATCGCAAATTGAAAAAACAAGAGACAGCAAATACTACAATAAACAACTGATAACCATTCATCACATGCCTATAGCAAAATATTTTCAACAACTCGATTAATTTTTGACATCATAAAGTACCTTAACACCAGCATTTTGACATAGTTGCACAGCTTCTTTAACTCCAGGTCGACAAGGGTCCTGCATCCAGTCTCAACACAAACTAATATTCAAAATAGACAACTACAATTTTGCATAGTTCTTGTAATAAGTCTATGCAAATCCACAACTACAATTCTATGAAACTCGATATTCTTGTCAGAATTCTTATTAGTTTTACTTGAAATGAATTCCACACCATCCAAATTCCAAAATAATTGAACCAAGATGCCTAAGGAAAAATCTCCCCATCTCTGTATGTCAGTGTGCTCTCTCAAACTTCTTAGACAATAGAAATGAATGCAGCTGTTATATTTACAAATAAAATAAATGGAACAAATCTTAATGCCTATAAAATGTGTTGAGGGAATTATCTACATAAAAATCAATTATAGAACTTGTATTCCAATAACCCAAAAAATGAAAAGATCAACGTTTTTCTAATTACGAATCAACAAATTTCATCATCTTCTAAACCTTCCAATAGTTTAAGAAGAAAAAAAACTTAAAATTAATTTATCTTTAAAAAATGGGAACTGAATTTCTGCTGAATAGATAAATTTTTCATGATGTAATTCCAATACAATCCACAGCATAGTTGATGACAATTTTTTATTTTTCAAAGTAAGAATAATATTTAATATTTTAGACAGCAAAATGATATACTGCCTGTTGCATTTAACTATTTAGTTGGAAAAATGGCTACTCTTTCATTTTAAATAATTGGATCCCATACATCAGTGGATGGAAATACAACTGCAACATGAATAAGCCAGAAAACTTTGTAAATATTTACAATACAACAGAAGGATAAAATTTATGGATACACATTGACAATGGGTTAATTGCACCTAGAACTGGCCACTTAATTTCCTATTGACGCAAAGACTTAAATTTGATTCTAGTAGTCACTCAAATTTATTTTATTGCATTAATATCAGTTGGATTTTTAAATATCAATTATAGTAATCACTAAACACAAATAAATGGATATGATGACATGGCACACTAGATTTTTAAGATTAGCTTAAATGGGCTATTTGCATGGCATAATCTTCATCTAAAAAACATGCTTCCTTTTTTTATTTGCCAAAGTAATAATTGTAATTCTGTTTTCAAGACCCTTATGTTATATGATATTATATTGTAACAGTCATGTCCAAGACACATAAGATGACGAATAAGGTAGTAAAACACATGCAAAAGAGGTGACACGACAATGGTTAGGAGTTTCATCTGGCAATATGTTCTACATCAATCCTAAAGTAAGCATAAAGAAATCAATGACTCAAATTATGACCAATCCAACTTGAAAGGCAAAAAGAGATTGAATCATCAAAATCTTGTACTAGAGTGTTTAACTAAAATTGCAATGTAAATTTGCACCTTTAATCCAATAATTGCTAGCAAAACAAGATCATCTTCAGGCAACTGCCATTGAGTCAGCTCTTGCTCATCGACAGGAACTTTATCCATCTCATAAGATCGGTAAGCAATAGCAATACATCGCAAACTGCGAGCTGCCATATCTTCAATAGCTTTCTTGAAAAATAAAGCCTGCAAATAGTAGCTAGTTTTCCGTTACAGGAAATCTTTTAAAAGTATCATAGATAAAGCCAACAACAATATAAGCTTTTCTTACAGATTTTTAAACAAGGGTAAACTAGTCCAAAATGACAAAGTATAACATTTCGACCAGGATGACTCACCAACTATTTCTAACAAATAACACTTCCAGAAAATAAACATTTGGACATACCTTTTCTTCATCCAGTGATAATACTTGATCATTTCTGTCAATGAAAGCTGTACATGAGGCCAAAACTATTTCAGCAGCCCCCTTCCAATGTATGTGCACTTCAGAATCATGCTGTAGAAGAACAGAATTTTGAAATAAAGAAGTTGCCACAATGGCAACAGTAATATAATTGTAGTTTGGGCAAATTCTATTTTATTGATTTACCTGCAAAAATAAAAAGTTTTAAGACCAAGGAATACACAGTTAGAAAGGCTATTTCCTAACTTGTTAATGAAGGAAGATTCAATAATTAAAATAAATGCTTTATAATTTAGTCATGTGCAGTTTGAGTTAACAATTTCCTGTATTAGTATATAGCACTGAGACCATGGTTTCAAATGTCAGCAGCGAATCAGTGTATCGGTCAATACTTAACATAGTTTTGACCTCCCCATATGTTATTTAGCAATACATTACATGGGATTATAAACAACTCATTTTCCTTTTATTTTTCAAATTCTGCCTGCTTATTCTGACTCTAACCCTTCTTTTTAGCTTAGGACTCTATACTAGATAATCTTTGACCAATATACACCTAAATTTATCCATTTGAACATTATTTTCCTCAGAAATTCACAATAGACCGGCCGTTTCAGTCTGAAACAGTTTGATTCAGTCCAATACCATTATGCTGAATCTAATAGCAATATGGTTCACAAAACTTTCCACCAAAAGATAAATGAGTTTCTAAAGCTACGTCTTTTTGCTGAAGAACAAAAATCTTAGCATGCTAATAGTTCCGTTATTGGGGAAACAAATTTGACAGGCAAGGTTAATAACTCAAACTTAATGCTGCAAATTCAACCACTTAAAATTCCAAGTACCTTAACATACTGGCGTTCAACACATATTCTCAAGTTCAATTGCCAGATAAGTTTATTTCTTCCAAAAAAAAATTCTAAAATATTGTTTAATTTCTAAAATACAGCTATCCCAGATAACATGTATTATTGCTCTCTCCAAAACTGTTGTAATACAATCCAGTCAAATTACCAGTTGTAGTGCCACTCCGCCTCTTTTCTTCTGGGAGTTGAAAGGGAAAACATGAATAATAGTTGATTCTGATCGGACAGCTTGAAAATTCATCCCCAGCTATGAAGAAAGAAACAGTAGTGAGTATGAGTTTAAGAACTTCATATTCACCCAACTGCCACAAAAGATGAAATCATAAAAGAAACCTGGACTCCCCAAACAAGAATAGCTTTTTCTGTTGGCGATCCAGAAACCTCTGTCTCTCCTCCACCCTGCCAAAAAAAGAATGGCATACATCATGATTCCAGTGATGCTAATTTGCTGGATCCTGCTTGATTACATTGCTCTGAAAAGGATAAACAAATTACTAGATATTCATACCTCAGGAATAAAAACACTTCCATTTGTGTTCTGTGCAATGCCTTCAATCAGTAAAGAGGACATTTTAGGAGACAATTGTGACTTGCTGTCTGGAGGATCAAGTTTTTCACCACCAACATAAGCATTAACAACAGTCATCTGTAAATAAAAGAAACTTGTTGCTCCTTCAAATATGTGGGAAAAATAAAAACACTTTATTTCCATATCCCTATAACATATTGCCCAAAAGAAAAAGGTGCAGGTGCAGCAACAAATTCCTTAATCAGAACAAATCAAACATGCACCAGAGCATTTTCTTCCAACTATGCATTATTATAAATACATGGAACCTGGTCTGAACTTTGAGGAAATCAAAACTAAAATTTTACTATGGCAACCTGGTTATTTTTTCCACTATATGGCTCTGAAAATTTAACTAAATAAAAGGAAACGAATCATGTGCAAATAAACTTCTTGCATATCTCAAAATCTTCAAGTAGGGGACCCACCCTCCACATATGTGGCCACTGAAAAATTATAAGCCTCAAAACAATGCTAAAGCTGAATTGTAATTCACCTGATTCAGGGTTAAAGTTCCAGTCTTGTCGCTGCAAATGGTTGTTGCAGAGCCCATGGTTTCACAGGCAGAAAGCCTACGTACCTGTAGTTCAACCTCTATTGAGCAGAGGTGGTCAAAGTTGAGAAAAGAACCGACAAACTAAAATTCAACATACCAAGGCTTTATCTGCCATCATTTTTCTCATAGAGTATGCAAGGCTGCACCACAAAAAAAAAAAAAACGAAAAAAAAAAAAATTATGGGGAAAAAATGCATAAGGGAACTGTAAAAACATTACAATGAAAGCAGCAAATTCATAAGCATAATCTACTATATAAAAGAAATTGAAATTTAATCAGCTACGAAAACTAATAAACCACACAATTATAGACGATAATGAACGAGAAATACGGAATTGCCACTTTGAAAAGAACAACTACTCATTTTAAGATTAAGAAGTAATGAGCAGAACACAAATAAATTTTCTAAATAAAGAAACTTACGTTAGTGTAACAGCCAAAGGAAGCCCTTCAGGCACAGCAACTACAACAATGGTTACCTAAGAAAACTTCAAACATTAGCTTACAACTAAATATGAACATAAAGAGAGCATTTTATAAGAGGTACACATACCGCAACGGTAAGAATTTTAATGGCTCCATCTACTGCATCACTAACACTGGTTTTTCCAGCTTTAAACTGAGGACTTCCATCTGCATTCTTGGTATGGCCAGTAAAGAATCTGTTGCAAACAAATTGAAGAAATATGCATGCACACATACATAGATCAAGATAGATAGACAGACAGACAGACAGACAGACAGACACAGTGAGAGCCAGAATTCAGTTACCTAACTATAAGGACAAGCAAGACCACAAAAGCTACCGTCAACCCAACGATACCAATAAAGGTTGCAACCCCATTTAAGCGCACCTACCAAATTAAATCTCAAATAAATCCAAATTCTAATACTAAATTGACTAATAACAATAAATCAGCAGCAATTATGAGAAAAGTAACCTGCAGTGGTGTTTCTTCACCAGTGTCTTCTGAAATGCTAGCCATAAGCAACCCCCATTCAGTGTTAATTCCAACACTTGTCACCTGGAAAAGGAAACCCATGTGAACCATTAAGACGAGTTGAGATCACCAAGGTCTCTTCAAATTTTTTACTAACATTCTTTATTATTCTAGATTGGAAAGTCATTATAGTTTACTCTTGAGTATATTGGTTGCAAAATTTCCTTCTTGTACATGCTTAAGTGCACAATTTAATATTATTTTTTTTAGAGAGGCTATAGGCTGTTTTCTAGACATTCTAAACTTTATGAAAAAACTTTCAACCAGATGCTTTCATCTTGAGACCATTTTACAACGTGATGGCACAAAAATACATTCAACCCTGTACATCCTCGTTCTTCTGGCTTTTTTTGTCCTTTTCCCCCTTCAACTAGAAAAGGTTTTCAAAACTGGCAGAACAGAATCTTTTGACAGATGAGGAACTAACAAATAGAACATTTCAAAAGAAAAACAACCGATGAATCAAACAAAACCAGTCAAGGTATCAAAGGAAACATCAATTAAAGAAATAATTTATTTTATGTTGTTTGGTCCCTGTACTGAAAATTCGTAAGAAATTAAAAGTTTCGAATGAAGAAACAAAGGTGCTTCCTCAAAACAAATAGTTATGAAGATCCAAATTATAGCTTGATAAATTGCCTGTAAGAAATTAAACAAGAGGTTATTTTCTAGGAGATGGTTAAAATACTATGCTTGGCGTGGCAAACAGAGAAATGAAATGAAACATACCAGCATAGTGCCACTACCATCTGCTACTTTACAGCCAGACATTAGAAATGGTTCCCTAGAATTCTTGTGTACCTGCAGAATTGATAATCATACTCAAATAGCCAAGGCACCATTATGCAATTCACCAAATATAAGATACATAATAAGGCTTACAATCTTGCTTTCCCCAGTCATGCTTGATTCATCAATTGCAAGAGAGTGACCAGTAATTAGAATTCCATCAGCAGGTACCTAAAGATGTGTTAAAGAGTCAATAGAATATGTAAAAGAAAATGGAAATGCAGAGCAGTTAAAGAGTCAATAGAATATGTAAAAGAAAATGTAAATGCAGAGCAGTTATCCACCAACCTGGTCACCAATATTAAGGGGCACAACATCTCCAACAACAATATCATATATGGACACATCAACCCTTTTCCCACCTCTAATAACCTGCACAAATATTCCACGATTCAGAGAATGGAAATGAAAAAAAAAAAAAAGAGGATGACAGATTAAAAGGAACTTCTGTTGCTGTGAAAATGCACCTCCATATGTATGTTTCTCTTCTCCTCATTTAAATTTTGGAACTGAAGAGATTGTTTGTAGTCACTAACAGCTGAAGACAGAAAAAACTAAATGTTACAATCTTCAACAGAAGAATACCATACACAAATTTGTTCTTATGACTTCTTGAAGTTAAAATTATTTAACAAAGAACAAATCAAGACTTGCATCGTCAACTAAGATGCCACAGAAAGCTTGCAACTTTTACAATAACGGAAACCACCACTCTCATCCTCACAAAATAAAAATATTCCAAAGACTCTACGTAACTGCAGGGCAAGCAGATGAGAGTAACACTATTTTCAGTGGAGGAAGGAGAGGGAGGATAGAACTATAAATGAGAAAAGGCTGGGAGGAAGGGCCTCTTCCATCCTCAGATTGAAGGATGAGCAAGAAAGAAAGTCGCCTCCGTCCTTTTGATGGCTATCTTAAATAAAGTCCCTCCAATTTGGGCAGATTGATAAGCAAACTGGAGTCCAAAAATGAGCCACTTTCCTTTTATGCCCTATTTTCAATTATTCATGCTATCCTTTTTGTATTGATTTCTGAACAACAGAAAATAAATTTAGTTGTCCATCCTGTTCCAATGCCTTCTTTCCACCATATCCCTTCCCTCTCCTATAAACTTAATTTGCAGAATTCTGAAGATGATATATCAAACAAGAAGAATGTATAGTACAAGCAATAAAGGGAATATGCTAAGTTTATATATATATGGTCAACCATTTTAGCACGTCTTGTATCAGCTCAATATAAAGGGGGGAGCAACAATTGGTACAGAATGCCACAGCTAAGTGCCCAAAAACACACTCTGGCATCAACATGCTTGTAACTGAAATTTCCAACATGTATAGAGAACCTTATGCACATGCCCATCCTCCCCCTACCCGGACTAAGCCGGGAGCACTTTGTGTGCACAGAGTGAGCCCTTTAGCCCTTTATGTATGGAGAGCCTTAGGCATTAAGTTAGGAACTTGCATCCAAAAGCATCTTTGTTATTTGTGCGAGGAAAGCTAAATATCTTAAGAAATATAATGCAACAAGGTAATACAGCAAATCACCCACTCCACAAAATCCACTATGAAAGTGAAGCATGCAAGAAAATCACAGATTCTATCTCTCAAATAGTTCTCAATAGTAATATCAATACATCAATGTGCTCCCTCTCTCAAATTCATGCTTCTTTTGGCACACAGAACTATGAAGTTGAGCCAACATTTCAGTAGAGGCATCAAACTCTCCCACAGGAGAAAAAATCTCCTGTCTTTACATGAAAATAAAATTTTCCTCAACCAATAAGAACTTATGGAATAGACACAGGACCACTATCCATTATGGAGAAACAAGATTTACAAATGAAAACATCAACAACTCAAACAAAGAAGTGCTATGTGCATTTAGAACAATCACTCACATACTTGTTGAAAGATAAAAACATGCATCTGCATGTGTTTTATTTGTAAATACATCTTGGCGTGCTTACGCCAATGCACCCTCAAATGAACAATATAAAAGCTTCCGCATATTTATTTAGTTCAAACATACAAACTGAATTGCATCATTACTTTCCTTAATTTCTAAGAAAATGAACAGCTTCCTGTGATAAAGTTGTTTAAAGGATATCCAACTGATTCACCAGTTTGTACACGTCTGAGAAATCAAATGTTCTATAGTCCAAAGGGCAAGATTTGCCCCTATCATAGAATAAGTTCCACACATCAGACTTCACTACATTATTATGTTCAAAGGATTGCCAATCAAATAAAAGGTAGAACTTGCATCTCCATACCTGTCACAACAATGACAAGAATAACAGCAAAAGCAATGCTGGCCCCATCATACCATCCCTCCTTAATACCCTACATGACAAAAGTGAAGTACAAGACATGAAACCACTATAAAAAGTACATATGAATATATCAGGTCGCATACATGGCATATAAAAGGGATCGCTAATGAGAACATGAAAACAAATCATTGACAACAAAACAAAAAGAACAAAAGGAGGCAGAAGGCCTTACAAAAACTTGCAATCCATGACAAGTTGTAAGTTAGGAGACTATAAATGGCTTCAAAGCAATAACTAAAATTATCAATTAACAGAAAAACACTTCCTGTTCCTACTTTCCAGTAAACCCCCAAGCAAAGACAAGTAACAATTACAGAGAAACTTATATGAGCTGTACAATAAGATGTGACTTTTTCTATTACAAACTAATATAACTTTCATCAATGGGCATTCATCACCAGCAGATGATAATATTTAAAATTTTCAAATTTGGGTTAGGAACCTTGCATATCTTTAAGAGTCCAGCTTAAATATATGGTTAGTGTATCTAAAATATATTTGATGATTCTTTGAGATTTATAAAATTTTTATAATTAGTCTTGTATAATTAACTTACCTTAAATAAATTAATATTCCTGGACAATTGATTTACCTTGAATAGGTTAATGCATTTTGTATAAATATCTTTGAAATATTAAATAATGAGAATTAAGTCATTTATCAATTTGATATGAGAGCAAAAACACGAAGAATTACTCATTTCTTCACACATGGCATCCTTCACCAGATGTATGCCTACACACCATAGTGGAATAGCATAGCAAAACGTAAAAATCAGCTTCTTTTTGAGGTGGCTCGAGCCTTATGTTCCACTATGCATGTTCTTAAACGTTTCTGCACAAAGGTTGTTATGACTGTTGTCTTTCTTATCAACCAAATCCCTGTTCATATCATTAGTTTTGAAGCTCCTTTGAAAATGTTATCACAACTTCATGCTATTCCCTCTGCTCTAAACATTTGTCCTAATGTTTTTGGCCGTATATGTTATGTTCATGTGCATTCTCTACATCAAAATAAAATTGCACACATGCTCTCAAATGTGTTTTTCTTGGTTAATCCAACTCTAAAAAGAGCTACAAGTGTTTTCATCCGTCTACAGATAACTACTATATGTCCATTGATGTTGAGTTTTATGAGCATGTCTTATTTTTCTGGAGATGTATCTATTACTCCTCTTCATGGGGGAGATAAATAGTAAGGAAGAATGATTATGGTTAGAAGAGAAGAGGATCCAGATTATGAGTAAAGGAGAGGATTCAGCCATAAAGAATGAGGAATCTTTAGATGATCTCATTCTCTAGAGCTTGAGTGCAAACCTGATGAAAGAATTGGATAAAAGTCCAGCCCAGTTGTTTCAAAAATGTTATACAAGGAAAAAAAAGGCTGCTCATAATATGCCTCCTCTTAATGCTAGTGCCCCTCTTGATGATATATTACCATGTCAGCGGATGACTTTTCTAAAAATAATTCTAAGGTAAGTGCTTATTCTCCTGAAACTTAGGGGGTGTTTGATAACACCACTTAATGCTGAAAATTAATATATTCAGCACTTAATTATTTTAAGTTGGTTTGATAACTCAAAATGGGCCCAACTTAAATTATTCAATTAAGTTAAAAAGTACTTAAAATAATAAGTTAAAACTTTTGACTTAAAATATCTACTGAATACATTAAGTTATTAGGTTTTAAATTTTTTTATTAGAATGACTATTTTATCCTTATTATTTAAAAATTATTATTCACTTATCAATATCACAAGATTAAATAGGTAAAATTGATCACTTTTATGATTTTCAGCACTTATAGTTATCAAACAGATTTATTTAATTCAGTACTTAAAAATTTCAGTATTTATTATATTCAGCATTCAGCACTTAATTTTCAGTTTTATCAAATACCACCTTAATCTTTAAATTTTGATTCTAATCCTATAAACAATCTCCCTTAAATCGTCAATTTGATGTTCAACGTAGGAGATATCCTCTTCATGAACATAAAGAACCTGATAGATTGGGTTTCTCCAAATCTTCTAATGTTGCTTATCCCATTTTTTATTTTGTCTCTTATCATCATTTGTCTAAGTTTCACCTAACATTTACCCTTTAGTTGTCTTCTGAATAAACCCCTATTCAATTTCAGGAAGCTCTTAAAGATCTTAAGTCAAAAGTCGCAATGGTAGAGAAAATCATCCTACTATCTAGCAAAGAATAATTAGGTTTCCAAAACTTGAAATACATTAGACACTCAAAAAATGGTGATACAAATAATCACTAATTAGTATTGCCCTAGGCATACGCACCTCAGTTTTTATACCCAGCGCCAAAGAAGCCACAGCAGCCACCATCAATATGATCAAAGTAAGATCTTGCCAAGCTTCCCAAAGGAACATCTATCAAATAAATTTGCAACACTAATCAATGAATATTTAAGAGTTCTCATTTTTTCCAATAGTTTCTTATAAAGGCAGAAAGAAAAGAAAGAAAAAAAAAATTGCAAGTAAAAATCTACAATAGCAATTACCCAAAAACTCCTTCCTTTTTTCTGAGGATATGTGTTTGATCCAAATGCATTCTTGCGCTTAAGTAGATCAGCATCATCTCCATAGATCCCCTTCTCTATATTAGTTTTTAACCGATCAGCAAGCCCTTTTACCTGATGCAAATATGAAGCAAGAAAAAACATGATGAATCCTAAAATAGTCCAAAATCAATCAAGATAAATATATAAGTAAACTTACCCCTCCAATTTCCTCCAACTCATCAAGCTTATGATCTCTTGTTATTGTAGATAGTTTCTCTTGTCCAATTCCAAAATCACCTTTGGGGATTGGTGGTTCTATGTCTCCTGTCAAAAAAAAAAAAAAAAAAACAAATCAGTCAGAGCCAGCAAGATTTCATGTTCTATCAAGGCCCAAAAATGTCCCCATTAATCTTTTGAACTCCAAAAGAAACTAATCTTGAAATAAACAGTGCAGCATAACACATAAAGAGAGGATGGACTGTTAAAAAGTGTACACTATGAAGAGCAGTAGCACACTCATATACATATATAAATTAGGAAAAGAAAAAAGTAGAGAAGCAGCATGGCTGTGCTGTCAAGAAAAATATGACTTAAATTAGCACCAAACAAGCAGATAGAGAAAGGACACAAACAGCAAAAATGTAAAATAAATAAATGAAGGAACCATAAATCAACTCCTTGTGCCCAATACATAGTTTTATCCATCTGAACAAAGTGATAACAAATGAGACTGGATTATAAATCATCTGAAATGGGAGAGCAGATCAACCTATTGACTAAATTTGGCAAAACCTCTTTTTCTCAATTGAATAGTCATTTAAGTGTAAATGCTAATGAGAAAATATACACAAAACTATAAACAACCATCTAATTAAAACTAAAACTATATAACTTAGTCTTATAGATCAGCACAGAAAAAAAAATACCATTTGCTTGTTCACCAGCTTCTCTAAACCGATATGCAGCCTGATGCAGCAGAGCAAATTAGTTCAAACATAAGTTTATGCAAAATATTTATAAGTATTAAAAAAAAAAAAAAAAAGCATTCAAGCTTGAGAGATGATGTACTCGTATGACTTGAGCATGTGTTCTTATCTTTCCTAATATTTGCTGCTTCTCTTCTTCCCTTTTCAAGTCCAAGGTGTACCGAAATCGGCGAGAAGCATTAAGCACAAGTGCAGCTTGCTATAAATCAACGGAAAAAAAAAATCCCAATTAGTTCGCTAACTACAGTTGCCTTCAAGGAACAACAAGATACACAGAAAGATGATTTTTCAAACATACTATTACGCTCTTTTATTTGTGAATTGAATTTTAAAATTTTAATTCATAAAAATGAAGAAGACACAATTATTGAAATATAGAAAGAAATAGAGAAAAAATATATGAACTAAAAAAATATAAAATTGATTTATTATTTAGCCACAACTGCATATATAATGTAAACATTTGAGTGAAAACAATATCAAAATAAGGTACAAAAATGGTTCAATTGAGGCAACATATATATATATATATGGTTCGAACATAAAGAGAAAATAGATATTACAAAAATCAGATAAATCATAGGCTCATCAAAAACGGAAAAGTGTATTACCCTCCAGCGACGAAGACGCTCAATAGAGGCGTTTTTAGTATTAGGAATATAAAAGGGACTAGAGGAGTCGTCGTCTTCAGTTCCTCCAGCCTCCAGATCATGTTGCCGCCTGTACGGCGATCCTTTAAATACACTTTCCATGTTTGTTAACTGTCGCAGGAGAGATGGCACCGTTAATTACGATGGCTTCCAGAAATTTCTTTCTCACCAGTTAAAAATCATCCATTCACTCAGATTTTCACCACTTCTTTTCTTTTTTCTATTAAAAAAATAAATAAAGTTCTCACTGTACCAATACGCGTTTTCAGAAATTCTAAATAAAGTAACGGATATTCACTGATTGCGTTTTTCTTTTTTTTTCTCCCTTCTGATATAAGCTTAAGCAGAAACACTGATAAGCAACCACGAAAATGAAAACTGAGATAGCAAAAATGACCAAACAACCGACCTGCTTTAATCTGTTTGTGTACAAGGAAACGACAATTGAGTGAGCAGTAAAACGTTCTTTTTATTTTTTTTTTGTCTTTTTTGCAGTGCATAATATATATATATATATAATACCATTAAATACTAGCAATAATACCTGCTCTGCCTCCTCGTGTATTTGCGCCTAAAACTACTCTTTTTCGTCTTCTTGAGCCTTCTACCTGTCCAAAAGTTTCAGAGAAGCAACGCCTATAAACCAGTAGACTATTTAATTGATGCCTTTGCAAACAAGCAATTTCTTTTGGGAAAAAAGAAATAATTAATTAATTAAAAATCTTTCTCAATGAAAAAATATTTATTTTCTTTAGCCAGCTAGAAAGTGCATTGTTGCCTTACGTGTTTTTTTTCTTCTACTGAGACGAGAATGAGGGTGAGCAAGATTCTTGCGTTTTTCAAATTAATACGGCAATTTAGGCGCCTGTTAGGCTGTGGTTTTTTTAGTTACTCTTTCGGTTTCGTCAAAACTGGGATTTTCCCTTTAATGGAACTCATTTGTTCTCGTCCTCCAGTCCATCTCCATGTGATTTTCCCTTTTTGCTGGTTATTTCATTTTCCTTTTTCATCATTTACCTGTGCATTGGAGATGATACTTTGCTACTATGCACGGACACCTAGAGGCTGATTGTTTCCTAGAGAATTGTTTTATGTTTTCTAACTTTAGTTTTCTTATAAAATTAGAGTTTTTATTTTTTATAAAAAATTATTAAATTTTTCAATTTATAACAAAATAATGTTATCATATATTATAATAAATAAAGATATATAGGAGATATATATACAGTTACATTTTATTTTATTTTTTAAAAAAAAGGTATGTTTTAAGTTGAAAAATATAAATTAGTAGATTAAGGGTCTGTTTGGTTCGGCTGTTTATATCAGCTGATAACTGATAGCTGTTGCGGTTAGCTGATAACTGATAAATATGAACCGTTTTGTGAAATTTCATTAGTTGTTGCTGTTAGTATGTTAAATGACCATTAAGGATATAGATTATTTTTAAATATAATTCAATATATTTTTATAATATTTTTTTAATTATGTGAATTATTTAAATAATAAATAATAATTTACTATC
>CATIWO010296954.1:0-14279 GCA_949673435.1 Macaranga tanarius
AACATCCCTCTTGGAAACAATTGAACAATCCTATCTTTCTTTAGTAATTTTCTCTGAAAACTATGCATTTTCTCCATGGTGCTTAGATGAGCTCGTGAAGATACTCGAGTGCAAGAAAACAATGGGACAGATAGTTCTGCCTGTTTTTTATGGAGTAGATCCAACCCATGTTCAAGAGCTCACAGGGAGTTTCGGGGTTGCAATTGCCAAGTATAGAGAAGAAGAATTCAACTACTCTTTACGCAAAGTGGAGAAATGGTGCCAAGCACTGAAGGATATCGCTGAACGGTCAGGGTTTGTTTCCCAGAATATTAAGTAAGTTTTGTCTCTCTTATTTAATTTTAAATATTATTTTACTCATTTAATGAAAATTTATAGTTATTAAGCTAAACAAAATGGCCAACATAATATTGTTGAATTTCTTATCAGTCATCTTCAATATTTTGAGAAATTGAACAATGTCCTTTAAAGTGATTGCTTTAATAATGATTGTCTAAATAATATTAGCCAATTATCCTTAAATTATTTTAAAACAGCTACGTGTAAGCTAAATATAAAAGGGACAGAAAATGGATTGAATATAAGAGTTTTATCACTAATATTACTAAGGGTAAGAATAGAGGTAAAAACAAGTTGTGATCGATTCTAACTTGTTAGAAATGAATATCAAAAGAGCTTTAGAACACTGGAGAGTTTGATGTTAGGGGATCAACTGTTATTGGAACAAGAAAAACAGTAAAGATGAAACATGACGAAAAGCTAATATTGTTGAAAATAGTGTCGAATGTTTAATAGACCATAGTCATTAATCGGTCTTAAACATAAGCGGCCTTAACATTACTCATCCATAAGAATCTCTCTAAGAGATTTAGACAGATGAATTAATCCGAATCGACTCCTGTTTAAGTAGGGTTTCGGATAAAATCAGCTGTAGCTGCTGATTTTTGAATTTAACTAAACATCTATAATTTAATTGTTTTGATAAAAGAACTTTTATCGGCTAGCTAAATCAGCTTACGCAAACATCATCTATCATTGTTTTTTTTTTCTTTGGTTTTATCAGGTCTGATGCTAAGCTGATAGAGGAAATCATCAATCATGTTTTGGAGAAATTAAATGATGAGTTTATGACGTAGCGGAAGCTTTCAAAAGATAAATATTAACGATTGTTGATTCGCGCACGAATACCAATCGAAAATCTTCTATAACCTGCAATTCTCAAATTCAGGGAATAGGCAACAAAATTCACAGAATTTTGGAATAAACGAAAATTTAATTCATCAACAAAAACTAACTCTGAAAATAACATAAAAATCCTTAAATAGAAAACCCTAAACCTAATTGTAATAATAAAAGAAAATTACGAAAAAGTCCAAAAAACACTAAAACACAATTTTGAAGGCCTAAACGATGGATTTTGGCCAAAATCCATAGGACATCACAAGCTAAGCTGGTGATTTTGAATCCTTGGCCCGTTTCCAATGAAACTAGACTTTAAAAACACAAAAATCCGAAACTCCAAAGTTGCCCGTAATTACGAAATTGCCACTACCGCAAATTTTCAAATTTCTCCATAAATTTGCAAGCAATCTGATCTGCATCAAAGACGGATGTGTCCTGGAATGTTGTTTGGTATAGCTAATGTTGAGCTTCCACTTGCACAAGTTCTGTACCATTTTGATTGGAAACTTCCTGACGGACTGAAGACTGAAACTCTGGACATGACTGAGGCTTTTGGGGCTACTGTTAGAAGAAAAAATAATCTACATCTGATTGCTATTCCCCACTATCCTCAGTCTGCAGTTTAATCAGCCTGTTGGCTATATATATATATATATAAGAAAATTTTAAATGGGTCATTGGTAATCCATATTGATTGTAGAGCATATGTATGGTTTCCATAAGTAAGTACCTTTTTACAAAATTGCTATAATTTTTTTAAAGAGTATCTTTTATTTGGCGTGTCTATTTTGTATAATTTCAAAAAAAAAAAAAAGCAAGAATAATTTAAAAGTTATGGTTATTGAATTTAAGGAAACCCAATTGTTGGTGTTGAGCAGAATTTATATGAAAGTAGTGCCTTATTATCATTTTAGCTAATATCATATGAAACTTTAGCTATTATAATGAACCAAATGTCCATAGATGTTTATGGACTTGTTTCGACAGTTTTACAGAAGAATAAAATTATAAAGTATCTTTTCCCATGATAAATGAAATTATTTTTTCCTGACAAAATTACTTTCAAATCAAATTTGATATGCCAAATAAATATATAATGATCAAATACTTATCTTGTTATATAAAAAAATTATTCTAATATTCAATAATGACAATTAATTTTCTTATAGTGCATTCCAAAAGAACAATTTAATGGAAAAATGATACAAATATATTTTCAATATTTTAGCCTAATCTTATATATCTTATTAATATATTCTAAAAATAAATATATCCATATTAACAAATTTTGGCTATTTAAATTCTTATACAAAATGATGTCCATTATTGTCATAGTGAAACCCATTACTTTTGATGATAAATAAAACATATTAGATAAAATTTGTGTCCCCAGTACTTATAGTGGGGAGCAAATTTGCTTCTTGTCTTGGCTCAATAAATTGATGTCACTCCTTTTGTGTTGACTCGATCGATATGAAATCATTTTAATCAATTTATTTTGTACTATATATTTTTATTAATTTATTTAAAAGATTAAGAATATATTTTGACTATCATTTCATAATTAATACATTATAAGTTTTATCAGTATAAAAAAATTAAATATTTATAATTGTTAAAGCAATAGTTGTTATTCTTTGTATATCTTAGTTAGGTATTATTTTAGTTATCTTTTGGTTTTAGTTGTTATTATCTAACCTGATCACATTGGTGTATTACAGCACTATATATATTTGTACAATTTTGTAAACGAAATATAGAAAAACACAATCATTTTTTTCCTCCCATTAACATCGTTATCAAAGCAATAATTATGAATTTATGAGCTAGTGGCAGTTTGGTTCAGCCCATTGGTGCGGTCCGTTTATAATTTTAGGCTTGTAAAAGTTTGACTTGACCTGTGGGGGCCGATTTATGGTCTTGGGTGTAGTCAAATTATTTGCCAAGTGACAGCTAAGCCCAATTGCACTTGAGGGAAATAAGGGTAGCCACGGTTCATGAACCGACTGGTTTTGGTTCGAAATTGCCGGTTCATAGTTCGATTTAAGGTGGAACTGAATTGGAATCAGCTTAACTCCGGTTCTGGTTCACGGTTTCAGTTTTTTCAGTTCAGTTTTTACGCACTATAAAAAAGTTATATTATTTTAGAAAACAAAATATATCACGAGTAAGAGAAAATCATGTAGAATTTTATAAAGAGTTGTTACTTGCATTTTTTGAATTTTCGACATAATTTAATTTTTTTCATAAAATGAACCAGAACTGGCCGGTTCGAAATCTGAACCGGCCGATTCTGAACCAGAACCTCCGGTTCACGGTTCCAGAATGGTGGAACCGGCCCTAAACCGGTTCCACCCTCGGTTCAGGACCGGTTCAGCCAGGTTCCAGATTTAACCGGTTCCAATTTCAGGTTTGACCGGACCAGTTCCAATTTGGTTCCGAGCCGAAACTGGCCCGTGGCCACCCCTAGAGGGAAGTATTAGAAAAACATAAACCAATTGATCTTAATATAAACCAATTGATTTTTATGTTAGATAGGTTCTACTCTATCTATAAGTTCACATGTATGCATAGACCAATATTCTCGAAGTTTGTAGATTTTCAACAATAATTTTCTACATTTTTGTTTTGATTTATTAATTTTAGTGAAAATATCCTGATTTATCTAATATTACATTTTAGCACACAATTACTTGCAAAATTAAATGAAAATGTTGATGTCATGAATAAAATGTCAAATATAAATTTTATAAATGGAAAAAAGTATAAATACACCCTGATGACTTAATCTCACATCATCCATAAATTTTCTTGAGTTATAAATAGGGAAAATATCAGAAAGAGGCCCATTTGACCAAGCCTCTTTCTTTTTTGATCCGGCCATTTTTATTTTTTTAAAATTGCTTTCTATATTTTCATTTTTGGACAGCCTTTCTTTTATTTTTCAAAAATGGCTTTATCGGCGTTTTCTACGTTCTTTACGCGAGACAGAGCAAATGCTCCAAATCCAATTCCTCTAATTCTTTTTCTTGTTCTGCTATAGCTCCCTCTTCCTCTTCCTCTTCTTCTTCGTTGACGCCCACTACTGAGCTCGTGTCTGTTAAGTTTCAAAACCTGATCGCTGAATTTCAATCTTTTTCGGAACCTGTTGATCGTTTGAAGTGTGTTCTTCACTATGCTTACTTTGATCAGACAAGTAAATTCAACCAAGATGGAAGCCACTTCCATCTCGTCATTACTAAAAGGGCCACTACTTCTCGTTCTTTTCATTCTTATTTCTTTATCAAATTATGCTATGTTTTTTTTTTTTTTGACAATAACAATAATTTCATTCATTCAAACAAAGTAATACATCGATAAAAACATTGATTTAAATCCTCTAAAAACTATTAAAAGATGAAATTGTGAAATATTCACATCTCCAAGGTTAATAGCATAATAAATCGGCTCAAAGCCTACACATTTAAAAATTTTATAATGACTAGAATACCTATGATTCCAATACTGCAACATACTGACGACCATAATCAAATCTGATATTTTTGTTGAATCGAATATGTCTTATTTGTCTGAATTACCCACACACATAAAAAACGCCGCAACAGCCAACAAGATGACAAAAATTAAACGACGCAACAAGACAGCAAAAATCAAACGCCGCAACAAGATGGCAAAAACCAAACGCCGCAACAAGACGGCAAAAACCAAACGCCGCAACAAGACGATGAAAAGCAAACGCCGCAATAAGACGATGAAACCACAAAAATAAAAAAAATAAACCTAGATTTATATAGAATACCCACTTATTTTAAATTAAATTAATAAAAAAAGTATAGAGATGTGATTTTAGGCCAAAAAATGCCAAAAATCACCCCTCTGCTAACAAAAATGAAAAGTAAGAAGACAAAAAGTGAAAAGTTTATGTTCTTTTTTTTTTGGCCCCAATAAATAAATATATTTATATATATATATATATATATATATATATATATATATATATATATATATATATATAATGAATTTCAGTTATAGAGGAAGCTAACAGTGATTTATTTCATATATGTAACAAATTAAAAAAATAGAGAATAAAACAAAGTGAAATAATTTTGTATCTTGATTAAATTGTCAGTGTTGCTGTAGTTGTTTATTTATTTATTTACTTATTGTTAAATTTAGAAAAGTGAAATAAATATCTTGCAACATTGTAATTAATGTCTATCTGCAGAGTGAAGAATTGGAAAGTGCACGTAAAGTGTTTGATGAAATGCTTTCTTCAACTGCTTTCTTGACTCTGTCCTCCGTATTATTCGTAGCAGCTGTTGATGGTGGTAGTGGCGGTATGGAACTGGAAGCAGAAGTTAGACAGATTTATAACATCTGGTGTCTCACATAATTTCAGTTACAACCCCTTTTATTTTCCGGTCTATGTGAGTTTCTATAATTTTCTACTTCTCAAAAAAAAAAGATTGAAGCAGGATAAACATGAGAAGTTTTCTCTTCCCGTAATAAAGACGACAATCAATTATTTGTTTTCTCTTCCTGTAATTACAATCAAACGACACTTCTGTATGAAGAAGTATATTAATGTTGAAGAATCCATTCTTGGAATAATTTCTACTATAAGGAAAGTTCATGTACCGAGTTAAAAGAATTTAGTTTTCCTGCCTCTGGGGGAATACATGGCTTATCCCATGTATGAAGGACATTATTTTAGTTGCCTGGACTTTGGGTATAATCTAAACAACATCAAACTGGAGAAATGCTATAGCCATATATAGTACTAAGAAAAAAAGGAAGCCATAATTGGGTAATAGCAATAATATCATTGATAGCTCTCTCCTCTCTCCTCACCAACCATTTCATCTTCTTCCATTTTTTTTGTTGCAGCAGAGTAAATGGGTGGGTTTTGGCCATAGTTGGCCAAAATCCACCCCAATACCTTTATTTTTTTCTTCTTCTTTGTGTAGGTTTATCTGTTTTTTTCTTGTAGCTTTGCTGCCTAGTTTTCAGATCTTGGTCATTGAAGCTCTAGTTTCACAGATCTCAAAGGGTGAAGCCTCAGAAAGGGTGCTAGATATACATCTTGATGCTATTTTTTGAAGAAAGCACACAGATCTTAGAAGCTATACTGATCACACAGGATTCACCATCTACTGTTCACGACTGAAAGAGTTATTTCTCCTTTGGGTTTATTTTTTGGATCTAGGCATTGACAAAGTCTGTTGTTCGTTTGTCTTTGTTTGTGGTTTTGTTGGGTGTTTCATTTGTCTTTGATTGTGCTCTTGTTTGTGTGTTTCGTTTATCTCTAGTTGTGTTGTTGTTGTGTTTATTTTTTAGTTTTTTTTGTTATTTCAAACCATTTTCCTTCATTAGTTTGGCTCTGTATTATCTTCTCATTAGAGGAAATAATGCAATGTCAACTAGAAGTTATCCTTCGGTATAGGATACCTAAGCTGGAAATGGTTTTGTAGTTCATGTAGATGTTGTTGCCTTCGGCTGGTTTAGCCTCTCTTCTGTAAGGCTTGGCTTTGTTGCCCTTCAATGAATTTTATATTCATTCTGTTCAAAAAAATATATATAGTACTAAGAAAAGATCAGATAATGACGGCAATTCAGATGAATGGTCAACTCAACTCAACGAGGCATTAATGCCATACTAGTTGGGAGGCATTATTTACTTTATTATTCTTATTATATATGCTAGAGTATTTTATTGTTTATAAGATGTTGATGGTGGTGGTACTTTAAAAATGTTATAGCCATGTTGCTTTTTGTTATATTTTTATAAAATGTCAAGAATACTTTAAAAATAGAAAAAATTTTAAATATCAAAAAATATTGATAAAAAATAGTATCTTAAAAATAGAAAAAAAAGTTTAGTAAAAAAATGTTAATAAAAAAAATGAAGAAAGTAGAAAAAGAAATTTTGATTCAAAATTTTTTTTTTTGCTTGTTGCTTTTTTATTGATTTGTTGTTGCTTTTTGTTGTTTGTTGTTAAATTTTCTCTTGTTTCTTTTTATAAACAAAAAGAAACAATAAATAATTATTTTTTCAATAAAAATATCAAATAAATTATTATTTTTATTATTGATACTAATAAAAGTAAAAATTATATTTATTGAAAGAAAAATTTTCTCTTATTTCTTTGTGTTTCTTTGTTATTTTTTTTTTGGTTTCTGTTTGTTTCTTTTTATTTCTTTTTGTTGCTTGGTCCAATTGAGAATAAGAACCCTAGCTTTTACTATTTGTTGAATTTGAATTTTACTTTAGTTTGTTTTAGTTTTAGTTTTAAAAGTATCCACATTCTATTTTGTTGTCTAAACAATCAAATATAGTGACTATTTCAGTACTCAATTCTCCAATCTCTGTGGGACGATATCTTTATTTACTGCTTGATACGATTCTGTGCACTTGCGAATTACACACACATCAGATGACATTCGTTATATTTATAAAAGCGAATGTGGCCTTACTGATCAAAAAATGAATGAGCTAAAAATTGAGCATGAATGTGAGATTCAAAGGGCAAAAGAGATTTTTGTCATTGCTCGTGCAGAGAGAGACATTGCCTTATCAAGCCTGAAACAAGTTCAGAGGGAGAATGTGAAACTTTGATGAATATTTTCTGGTCAGAGCTGAAGTAATCACAGATTTCGGAAGGCTAGAAGAGGCAGACAATAGAAGATGCTACCAACTACATTAAACCATTTTGAGATATGGAGATATCCCTCTACCAAAAGTGGTAGAAAACTTTGATGACGTCAGTGAAGAGAAAGAAGAAGATGTCAAACTTCAAGTAGCTCATAATAATGAAAGGGTAAATAAGAAGGATGGTAAGGCCAAAGCAAAGAAAAAGAATAGGGCAGCGAAAAGGAAGAGATTTGAAGATAGTATTGAGAGAGTCGAAAAGAAGATAGAGGATGTGACAAACCGAACTGATCAAAGGCTTGGTACCATGATGATGGAGGTGATCACCAAGTTTGAAGTTTATAAGACCCTAAGAGGTGCAAGAATGGAAAATCTAATGACCGAAGTAAAGGAACTGAAGCAATTATTCTCTCAAAGCAAAGGAACTAAGGCATCAACAGAGCCATCTGTTGAGATCATAGTTCCAGAGACTTCGTCTTCAAATGCATCTAACTAGGGGAGTTTTCTTTCCCCTTTATTTTTCTGTTTTTATTTTTATTTTATATTTTGCATCTTTGTATATTGTTGCATGAATAAAAGACCTTTCACTTAAGTTTTTGAGCCTATTTATGCTAAGAGTTAGTATCATTAGTGTGTTTTCCTTGACTAAGTATGTTAATCTTTTTTTAATGCTTAGTTTGGATTGCTAAGTTAGAGGAATAACTTGTGATTAAGATTTTTTAAATTTTAATAAACTTAATATCTACTCCTTCATTGAGTGATTGAAATAGTGTGATTGATAGTTAAAAAGAGTGTTTTTAGAAATTTAAATATTGCATGTAGTTCATATATATATAGACACTTAATAAAGAATAAATAAGTTCCTTAAGTAAAATGGAGCGTAAAACGCACTCGTGCATTACTCCAATGCTCTATAAAGGGTATGAGTATCTAAAGGACTTTGTTGAGATATCTACATTGAGTAATATGGAAAGGTGGGGGATACTACATTAAAGATATTCTAAGGAATAAATTGTGTGCCTTATAAAGTGTTTTTAATAAAAGAACTACTAAATTGTTAGTGTTCCATGCCTACTTTTATTTTTCTTGGTTATTAATTATACTTTTTCATGAATTCAACAGGGGAGTTTGCTTTTCACTTAGTAATTGTTATGTTCTTGGTTATGAGTTATTGCTTTGATTTTTAGTTTTTAAACTTTGTATTAAGGGGAGATTAGGATGGTTCCTTAAGTTGAAAACTACTTATGATGTTGATTCTTTGTATAAATAGGTTGTTCTCTTGTTGTTGCTTAAAGACAAGCAAAGGCTTAAGTGTGGAGGAATTTGATGAGTGTGAAATATACATGTGTTTCGCACTTTATTTTATTGCATATTTAGTTTAGAATTGTATTATTTAGTTAGTTTTTAGTTAATTTGATTAGTTTTATTATTTTATTTTAATTTAAGTATTTTTTGTGCTAAATAGGTAATTTTTGTTTAGTTTGTATTTGTAGGATACATTTGATAAGAGATGGAGATAGAGCTTAAAGATAAGGATAAGATTGAAGCTTAAAGTTGGAAGTCATCTTCACACCAATGCACATGGCCATGAACATGCCATGTGCTAGTGCATGACCATGCGCTTGCCCATACCTGAATTGAAGAGGGACCAGTCACAAAGCACATGCCCATGCACACGCCCATATGCCAGCACATGCCCAAGCACACAACCATGCCTGATTTTAACATTTCAGAGTTATTTTGATGCATGGGCGTATCCAATTGTTGTGTACCCATATATAATGATGTGGCAGCCAATAAAAAGTGGATTTTCAGCTGGAGTTTGGATAGATAGAAGCTCATCTTTTAATCCTATGTTTAGATAGAGTTTGGAAGAGTTTAAATGACCTTTTTTACTAAGAAACTTGGTCCTTTAAATAGAACCATTTGTTTTTCATTTAGGGTTAGCTAGTTTTTAGTTTTTAGTTCTGGTTTTAGTTTTCTATTCTCCTAGTTCTTCAAAATACATTTTCATTTTGGTTTGCTTAGTAGAGGAGATACTTGGCTTGAAGTTAGAAGAGCAAGGCTTCCTTACATCATTTGAAAAGGAGTTTTTCTTGTATCTCACTTTTATTTAATAGTTATAATGTTCAAAATGATTTCCATTTCTTATTTATTTTCTTTTCTTTTTAATATGAGTAGCTAGATCATTTTTAGGGTTCTTATTCTGAATTGACCATATGCTTATTGTGATTTATATTAGGTTGCTAGATCTAGTTCATTGGTTGTTGTTATACTTAATGTCGTTTTAAGACTGATCACCCTAGAATTGAATTAACACTATAGGCTTAATCGAGAGATAGATTCTGTATGAATGGGCAATGACCTAGTGGTTGCTTAGTTAGTTAAGAGACAATTAAGTGGATCAATATTGATTAAAGGTTGTGTTTAAAATTGGAATTAAAAGGCATTAGGTTGGTGAGAGTCGGTAAACTTAGTGTTAATTAATCTCCAATTAATTATAGGTTTATCTGAGAGGAAAATTTATAGTTTCTAAGATCCCTTCAAAATGAATTAGAACTAGTGAAAACCTAATTGTGTAATCAGTCCTTTGAAATGGTCCAATTGAGAATAAGAACCCTAACTTTACTATTTATTGAATTTAAATTTTACTTTAGTTTGTTTTGGTTTTAGTTTTAAAAGTATCCACATTCTATTTCATTGTCTAAACAATCAAACATAGTGACTATTTTAGTACTCAATTCTCCAATCTCTATGGGATGATATCTTTATTTACTACTTGATACGATTTTGTGCACTTACAGATTATACACACATCAATGTGGTATGTCAGTAGAAATGTGAATGATATATATATTAATTGTGAGAATATTGAATGGCTGGTTAAATGTAATATAAATATTGATTGATATGAGGAATACGTATGATAGTGGAACTGAGTTGGGCAGATAGCCTCCACTGATTATGAGAACTAAGACTGAGCTGGGCAGAGAGTCTCAGAAGTGGCCATATGATATATAAATAGTGAGAAATGGGAGAGCTAAGACGAGTGGATAGCTACCTAAAATAAATGTGTGAATGTGAGATCTGGGACTGAGCTAGGCAGATAGTCTCAAAAAGTGGCTATTTGTGTTAAAAATGTGAATTTATGAGGAATAAATCAAAAGTGAGCTATGTATGAGATAAGTGTGTAACGATGGTTCCGGCCGGATATTGAATATGCGTTGAGATGTGTTTTGCATTCATGTTTTCATATGAATGTTTAATGTTGGGAGTGTATGTATATTGATTGCAAGAATTGGTATATGACCGGATATGATTGAGCATAAGCTAATTTGGTATACATTGGGTATAGTTTTGGTTTACTTCTTGTATATGTTTGGTATATTCTTGGTATATGTTTGTCATATGAAAATAGAAGGAAAGGTTTGAGGTTATGTGATGTTTGATGAAAATGTTTGTATGTTATACACTGTATAGGGAGTTTGTTTGGTATAAATTAGTGTATTTTTGGATAGCTTTAATAAGGTAGCAGAATTCAGCTACTGGCGGTTGCCAGCCATCACTCATAGGTCAAGCTATTGACGATCGCCAGTGGTCTAGTGAGCGCCAGTCTTCTGGCACAGCCCGGTAATGATTTTGGCTTTATTTTGGATATTAAATTGGTTTTAACTCCTAGTTTTGACTAGAATTTTCTAGTTTATATGTATAGCATATGTTTCAGAGATCTTTACATATGAATTTTAGATTATTACACACTTGGTGTGTATTTAATCTCTATACTTGCTATTAATTAGTTCTTGAGAAGTTTTAATTGTTACATTGTATTAATAATTTCTTATTGAGTCGCAAGCTCATTCCTTTGCAATTATATTTTTCAGGCGTATATAGATAGAAAGCTTGAGGTGTACTGTTGTTGTGAGCTTAGATAGGCCAAAGGCGAGCTTGGTGTTGACATCTCCGTCCTTGTGAGTATTTAGTATTTTGGCATTAGGGATAATTTACAAAGAGACATGTATATATATTTTGGCATAGTGTGACGTATGTGTTGAGTATTTTATTGTATAGCAACAAGAGTATATGTATAAATACATATCTTTTATGAAAATTTTTCTTATGCCATGTGTATGGATTATTTTGAGGACACGTGGATATGTTGTTTAAGGGTGCTACACAAAAGGTAGGCATGACATGGCATATTGGTCAGAGAGACATCCATATGTCACGCAGTAATTGGATAATTATTTTGTGCATCATCTGAGGCCATTTGGGACTCATCCAAGAGGAACTTATCACTTCTTTATCTCCAATTAGTTCATACCTTCTACTAACAAGGGCACTTGATTTCAACATTGTAAATAATCACAATTTCTTTCCTAAAAATAAGAGAAATGCAGCAATAACAATGACCTAATATTTCCTATGCCTACAACTTTTGCCTTAGTTTTCCTTTGGTTTCAATAGAAAGAATACAACAAACAAGGAGAAGCCGTAAGCATAACTTGCAAAATTCTCTTTGATTTTTAGTGGAGAAAATGCAAAGAAAAAGTGGAAGAAAACACAAGCACAACTATCATCATTTGCTAATTAACAGGACATGTGATTAATGAGATTTTAATGGAAAAGGATAACCTCTTAAGCAATAAAGATCCTCCTCTTTCCACAAACGGCGCTAATTGTTGGGTTCCCAAACTTTCTCAGCTTCAGTCATGGATACAAGAACCTGTCAAGATGAACAAAGTGAGCTAAAAGGCTTGGATTGCCTAAAGCCCCTCTGAAGCTCAAGTCAGATGGTATCCCAAGTGGGAGAAATTAGATGAGACGTGTAATGGTTGAATAAAGATGGAGTTGTGAATGAGTTCTAGAGAAATGAAAGAACTAGAATAAGAACAGAATAAGAAGAAGTGAAGTCAAGGAAGAAGAAGAAGAAGCTATACCTAGTTGGTGAGAGTGGCTTTATATAGCCTTACTAGGTGGACAGGTGGCAGTAGGTGATTGGCTCTTTGGCCCTATCAGCACAGTGACCGAGGAGGTGTAATCGACTAGCTTTCTTAAAGAAGGTGATGTGTTAAGTGCCACAATAACTGATGGACGGTACATTTAATGTTTATCAGCAGGGAAGGAGCGTATGTTTCCCCTTTAGTTAGTGGGTCAACGAGATTCTCTTATTGTCAAAAGGAATGCTCCCTGGTCCCATGGCCCTTGTGGGTTATGTTGAATGATTGGCGGTAGAGATAGGATGTACTTGTTTCCCATGTGGCTTTTAATGTCCCTACACTACTAGAATGTACCGGATTACCGATGGATTTTAGCGACGGAAATTTTTCGTCTCTAATTACCGACGGACTTGAATTTAACGACGGAAAAAAATTCCGTCGCTAAAAGCCAACTAAAATTCGGGCGCCAGTAAATGGCGCCCTTAAATTCTGATAAAATTAGCAACGAAAACGCATGTCTGTCGCTAATTTTAGCTACGAACACGCAAATCCGTCGCTAATTTTGTGCCAGTAAAAAAAAAAATTTTTTTTTCACTTTCCCTTTCTTCCCCTCTCTCCTCCCTTTCTCTCCTCTCCTCTCCTCTCTCCCTCGCCAGCCGACCCACCCTCAGCCTGCTGACGCTGCCATTCCCTCTGCCTGCCGCCAGTCCCTCCCTCCCCGCCGGCAGTCCCTCCCCGCCAGCTGCGCGCCTAGCTCTTCTTCTCCCTTCTCCTGCGCGCGGCTGTGCCAGAGCATACCCAGCTGCGGCTTGCTTGGCTCCTCCGTCGACCGACGGCTTCTTCACCAGTAGAGCAGACCGGCCTTATCTCTCCTCTCCACCGTCGGCTGTCGTCCCCTCTTCCGGTGAGTTTCTTTTTTTTTTTTTTTTGCTTTTTTTTTCTTGTATTTGTAATAAATTTAATTAATTAAACATACATGATTAGGTTTACAAAAAATAATTGTATAATTTTGTTAGGTAATGATAAATGGGTGAATAATTTTTTGTAAATTTATTATATATTTATTTATTTATTATATTATTTTATAATTATTTATGTGGTAGTAAAAACTAATTATAAATAAATTATTTAATATGTCACACTCTCACCACAAACTTATCCATTAATATACTTAATTAGGAATTTAATGACAATAAAGTATCATTTAGCAAATTTCATCAAAGCATATTAAATAAGAATACTTAATTACAACTCAAATTCGTTATTCCATTACATATCAATTCTAATATCTTTATCTTGTCGCGCCAATGACCACAGCACTGTCTTTTACTTTGCTGCTATCCCAGCAGATATCAAGCACCTAACCTGAGATATTTTTAAAACAAAGGAGTGTGAGTAATTTCAAAAGGAAATTACCCAGTGAGCAATTAAAATATATTTAAAACTTTATTTAAAGAAGACCAATAAAGAGTATTTCTCTATTCTCCAATCATAACTATGCTTATTATTCA
>CATIWO010296987.1:0-12785 GCA_949673435.1 Macaranga tanarius
AATCGAACCTCAGGGTTCAAACTTCGAATCTCTAGATTCACAAATCGTTCTCAGGGTTTAAAATCCGAACCTCAGGGTTCAAACTTCGAATCTCTGGATTCACAAACCGAACCTTAGGGTTCACAAATTATCAAATCTCAAAACTCAAACCTCCGGGTTCAAAACTCACATCTCCGGATTCAACAATATCCTTTTGTATGTATTGCTTGCATGTGCTTTTCATAAATCTCATTACATTGCTTGTATTTTGATTTTTGAAAACCAAGGGGGCAAACTATAGATACATGGTCTGGCCCGACCCGCAAGGCAAAAGCCCAATGATGAAGGTTTGTAATTAAGCTCAAATTTTCAAAGAATCGGATTCAAACCCACTTGTGAGAGAGAGCCCAAAATCATGATAAGCCCAAATACCTAGCCCAACCCATAAACCAGTATCTTCATCCCAAACTAAGTGAAAGCCCATCGAAGCCCATTTTCTTCTAAGAGGCGTACGCCTCTTTGATATAGAGGTGCACGCCTCTTCAATGTAAAGGCGCACGTCTCTTTAACACTTGTAGCAAAAAAATTAAGTTACAGAATGTGGATCGCTTCATGTTCTGTAACGCTGCATTAACTCCTAACGTGGGGAGTTAATGGCAGGAATAGAGGAGCTTCAAGGCACCATAAAAGAGGGAAGTGAGGGTCTTAGCAAAGGATCTTTTTGGCTAGGGAGCAAAAGAAAGAAAAAAAAGAAAACCGAGAGAGAAGAAAAGAAAAAAAAAACCAGAGAGATTATGGGAATCCGAATCCAATCCAGAGAAAAAAAAAGAGAAAGGGCAATCCAGAACTATCTGAGGGCAATAACACTTTGAAAAAAAAACTTCATAGTTTCTACTTTTCTTTTCTAAAATTCAATTTCTTTTTACATTTAATTTGTGTTTATTTCGTTTAATCTCATTTTTACATATAACATGTGTTCCTAGTGATTATAGAGTGATTTGATTTGTTTGTGACCCTTTTTGTGTTGATTTACATTGCTTGTTAGTGATTAAAATGATTTAAAATATGTAATTTTTGTTTCTGTCTAAAACCAGAGGGCGTGCGTCTGTATGATGAGACGCACGCCCCAGCATGTAGAGGTGCACGCCTCTACCGCTACATTTTTTTGAATTTATGACCGTTAGTGAAGCATGCACCTGTTTATCAGAGGCGTGCGCCCCTCCTTGCAGAGACGCATGCCTATGTAACACAGAGACGCACGCCTCTGTGTTTCAGAATACTTGATTTATTTACTTTTATTTATCTGCTTTTCTTTTTCTATATAAATTATATTTTCTGAATGATTTAAATCTTGTGTTGTGTTATATCCTATGTCTCCAGCAATTTATGTTTAATTTAGTTGTTTAATTACTTAATTATTATCTTTTTAAGTATTTTGTTATTATTTGATTTATCTTTATTTTTATCATTTATTTAATTATGTTACAGTTTATTTTCTTATTGTTTAATTTCGTTTGTTTTATATTGTTAAAGGGTTGTAATCATTTCTCCTCCCCCCATTTCTTTATTTATTTTATTTTGTTTTGTTTTGTTTATTGCACAAAAAGGGTTGTAATCATTTCTCCTCCCTCCTTTTCTTTGTATGATTTATTTTATGTTGTTTATCTTTCCGTACGTTATGGATGTTTTGAATGTTTGAACCCAATTAAGTTGCATGAAAATGGACTAATATCAAACTTGGACTAAATTGTAAAATTTAAAAATTGTTCGGATTAAAACAGCCATTTGCATGTAATTCAAGAAATAATTAAATAATTAAAAATAATAAAATATAAAACACAAACGGAGGTCGATCGCAAGGTCGGGTGGGCCGCTAAAAGCCCATACCCAGTTTTCGGACCCAATCTCTGAGGACGGCTGCTGGGCTTCCTCCGTGGAATCCAGTTGCTGTAAAGTGTGTCTCAGGTTTTATCCGAGTGGCGACTCCATTCTCCAACTAAAGCCTTTTAAAAAAGGCCTAACGTTGTACTCCTAGTGGGCCCTGAGCCCACACAGTGCCGTGGTCGCCAAACACTTGGGCGCTCGCTGAACCCCGCCGCCTACACTATATAATTACTAAAATAATTCAATTAAACTTATTAAAAAATTTAAAATTGATATACTTTTTATATCATTAAAATGTTTCCAAAACTAACATCGTCTCTTCTTTACTTCTCTCTTCTTCACCTTCTGTCGTCTTCATCACCGTCGGAGAGGACTTGCGTCAGATTACGAAGATTGTTGCCTAAACGTGAATTAGCTCTGTGGAGTCGAGCTGCCATTTTTCTTCTGATGTCGTTTAGAGGTATCATTAAAATCTCAATCGTCGGAGAGGACTTGTGAATAGAATCACTTTCCTTCTAGTTAATAGAATGACCCTTGAGTAAACAAACATTGGAAATAAAATTTCCTATTATAGTCCAAAATCAACAAAACTTGAAAAAAACTGGAATTATATCCCTAATCAACTATTTAAAATGACCAACTGTTAATGCTCCAATAATATATAAGTACTATGTGAAAAATAGTGTAAAGGTATTTGTTGTAACTAACCGAATTACCCAACAAATTATTGTACAATAAAATTTAAGATTCATATAGTTTCGAGCACCCAAAAAAAAAAAAACTCCTAAGAACAGAATTGAAATGTAAAAATAAATTAAACCTCAGAAAAATTTATATTTCACTTATATTCAAAATTAGTCAATGGAGGCGAATCAAAACTCTCCAAAATCTCAGTCTCGTTGCCACTGCTTGCAGCAGATTCCTGCTTCGTCCCTCCTCCAAACCAGCCCCCAAACCACGAACCCGACTCCGAACCACTTGCCGTTGGCTCCTGCGCCGACTGAGATTGAAATTGAGCAAGACCCACAGGGAATCCTAGGCCGCTGCCAGCCATTGCAAGAGCAGAATCATTGACAATAACATGCGTATCTTGTCGAGCACTCATAACTTTATTAAGCATAATCCCAGCTCCTTCAATTAAGCCTAAGGGTGTGTTTGGTTCAATTTCACCAAGGAATTCATTTCATTTCTAAATGAATTCAAAATAAAATTCATTTCCAAATAAATTTTTATTAATGAAGTGTATTTGGTTCAAATGAATAGTTTATATAATTCATTTGAAATGAATTCCATCTTTTATTATATTGTGTTTGGTGTAAATCTATAATTTAAGTTAATTTTTAATTTTGGTCAAAAATACACTTTTTAAATAGATTGTATTTTTTTACCTTTTTTTTTTATTTCATATTACATGATTACAAATGTGATTATTTAAAATTCAAATTAATAATTTTATTTCTTTTTAAATATTTATTTTTAATTATATATAATATATTTTAAATAAAACAAAAATTTATGAAAAATAATTAAAAAATAATTTTAAATCAATTCAATTTCGAATCCAACCATTGCCAACAATAATTATTCTCTTTCTAATAAATAATCTAATAAATAGTAACTCGCATCAATTATCTAATAATAATTATTATTGTTGTTGTTGCTCTAATTGTCTCATCTCAGTCCCTACAATTAAAAAGCCACCCCACCACACCTTTTGACCATTTCTCTTCCCTTCTTCACCACCTCCGCATTTTCTCTTCTTCTCCTTCTTCAAACACTGTTATACTTGTAATCACAAAAAAAAAAAATCACAGTTATGCTTCTTCAAACACTGTTATGCTTGCAATCGGTTGGTTCGGTCGGTTTTGGAGGGTTTTCTAACCGAACCAAATTAATTAAAAATTGAACCGAATTAACCTTAAAACCAAACTAAAATTTTTGTCATAAAAACCGAACTGACTGAACCAAAATTTTTAGAATATTAATTATTTTTGTATTTTTATATTAAATTATCATATATTTTTTAAAAAATTTTGAAATAAATAAAAATAAAAAATAAAAATTTGGTTACCGAATTTTTCAAATACAAAACCGAACCGAAATGGGTCGGTTCAGTAAGCTCGAAAACCGTGCTTAGGGGTGAGCAAATGTTGGTTCGGTTTAAAAATACCTAAAACCAAATTGAACCGAACCTATTTTGGTTTAAATTGAATTGAAATATGGGTTGAACTGAACTAAATTATTTCAGTTCGGTTATTTTCTCTTTTTTTTGACTTTCTTTTAACTTTTTTAATTTTAAAATTATTTTATTTATGTAATTTTACAATATTCTAATAAGATTTATAAGATATATTAATGTTAAATTTTTATATTTATTTTATTTATTAATTTTAAAAAAATCAAATAAACCGATTCTCTAAAATATATTTAAATATTTTTTGTTAGGATTTTTGTGGTAGTAAATAATTTTATTAAGAGTTTTATGTATTTAAAAACTACTATTTGTGGACACATGGTTTAGCCGGCCCGTAAAAGAAAAGTCCAATGATGATAAGATAGCAGATAAGCCTAAATCGGTAAAGGAATTAGATTCTGCCCTGTGTGAGAGAAACCCACTTGAATCAAGCCCAATTAAGCCAAAGCCCATTAGCCCTTGGCCCAGCTAGCCTAGCCCGAACCAACAACCCAAAGTCAATACCCAGCCCATTAAATTAGTCCATAAAGGAGACACCTTAGTAATGCAAAGTCGACGCCTTTACATGTATAAGGCGTCACCTTTACACGACTAAGGCGACGCCTCCCTGATTTGTAGCAGAAAAAAAATTAATACTGTAGAACATGGGATTCCTTAGCTTTTGTAACCCCCTCCCACGTCCATAAAAGAGGAGAAAATAAAGGAACATGGCTTGAATGGGTTTTAATGATGGGAGTGGATCTATAAAATAAGAGGGAAGAGAAAGATACAAAGGGGATTTTTTTGGAGCTGGAAAGAAAGAAAGAAAAAAAAACATAAGAAAAAAAAACAGACAAAAAAAGTAGAGAGAAAAAGAAGCAATCTGCAATAGGAAAAGAGAGGTCCAGAATTGAAATTCCTGAAGCTTGTGGGTGCTTCAAAATCAAATCTGAGGGCTCAATCACTTTCAGAATCACTTTCCAGTAAATGTTTCTTCTTCTTTTTTAATTTAATTTCAACTTTTATTCACTTTCATGTGTTGATTTAAATTCTTTTGTTTGTTTTAAATAAATCTAGTATTGTTAGTATTTCTATGACTACTTTATGATTCATTCATGGTAGAAGTTGTATGAATGATTATGTTCATATGAACTTGTGAATTGGTATTTCTGTTTAATTTTTTCAGAACAACAGAGACGACGTCTCACCGTTGAGATGTCGCCTTTACACACAAGGGCATCACCTTTATTGTCTAAAGGCCATGCCTTTGTAGTTTGAATTAAGATTTAAATAATTTTACCGTTGTATTCGTAGACACTGCATTTGCTAAGTCGGTGACTTAGTTCCATAGGGGCGTCGCCCCTGTGCCACAGAGTCGACGCCCCTATGGTTAATTATGTTTTTTTTTATTTTATTATTTACTTTCTTTATTCTTACTAATATGCTTGGGATCTTTTGTAGGATTTCATTTCCGGTAATTTAATTTTGACAGGACAACCCAAATAATGGAATTATTCCATTATTATTTATTTTATGATTTATTAATTTGCGTTTTTTTATTTTCTGAAATGGGTTGTAATCATTTTTTCTCACTCCATTTCTTTGCATGTTTTATTGCTTATTTATTTTCTTTATTTTGTGGAAGGTTGTAATCATTTCTTCTCCCTCCATTTCTTTGTATGTTTTATTTCTTTGCTATTTAGTGTTTATGGATGTGTTGATGTATGGATCATAAATTAAAATTTCATAAAATTGGACTAATAACCAAACTTGGACTTAACTGTAAAATTTGGAAATTATTTGGACTAAAATAGCCATTCACATGTAATTAAAGGAATAATTAAATAATTAAAAATGATAAAATATAAAACATAAACGGAGGCCGATCTCAAGATCAGGTGGGCCATTCAAAAGCCCATACCTAATTTCCGGACCCAATCTCTAAGAACGGCTGCTGGGCTTCCTCCGTAAAATCAAGTTGCTGTAAAAGTGTCCCGAGTTTAATACGGGTGGCGACTCCCAAACTCCAACCAAAGCCTATCAAGGCCCAAAGTTGTACTGCTAGTGGGTCTGAGCCCGTAGAATGATGTGGTCGCCGGACACTTGGGCGCGCGCTGAACCCTGCTGCCTATTCGCCACTCCACTGGGGATAGAGAAACTGATTCCAGTGTTCTGTATTTTATTATTTTTAATTATTTAATTATTCTTTCTTCATTTGCATTCATTACACCATTCATATACTATGCGCACGGTCCCTATCAAACCAATAATAGTTGTTGCTTTGCTGCTTGTGTTTTATTCAAATTTAGTGGTAGAGTATTTAGTTATTATCACTCACAGTGCAGTACGAATAAATACATCATTTGGACCCTTGAGTGGGGAGACAGAAAAAAGTATATAATAGACTGTGGGAGCCTTTGACTTCACCCGAGACTCAACTCATGTAATGCCTTAGCAACTGCCCTTAAGGTTTCCTTAAATGCATGTGTTTTGTTGCCATTTAGTAAATCTCATTCATAAAGCCCAAGCCTGATAATAATAATCCATTTTAGATTGGGCCTTTTTTCTTCTATCATAGCCCGTTATGTTGGACTTTGGTTTTATGAAAAAGATATACTACTTGTTTGTTCTGTCTTGAAAGCTTATGCATGTACGTCAGTTTTATTATCCCCTGTTGATAATTAAAATCCAGGCTAAAAATTCTAAGTAAGAGACTGACCAATGAACACGTGTGTGGAAGGAATAAGGTTGGAAGGCTGTGTTTGAGACCTTATGTGTGTTTATTTTATTTAAGCCCTTAATAAAAGGCCCTGCATATCATGCATACACGTCATGCATATTTCTAACCCTTTATCTTGTAGAAATTAATCCTCCATCTTCTGTTTGGACATACACCTGTGAAGGTTAATTAATCAGATCTACACCTGTTAGAGCTACTCCATATATTGAAACTGCAACAATGTCTGACAATATTAATTTGGAAGCCTTTGGGAGACAATTGAAAGAAGAGATTACCATTGATACTAAGAACCTTATTCGAGAGGTGATAGGTGAAATTCTTCAAATAGACAGGGGAAAATAACCAATTGATTTAGATGAGGGTGAAGCTACGATTGGGAAACCCAGGAACTGGAATGATGATCTTGGAATAGTGCTTGCCGATCCTCCTAGGCAAGAATTTCAGATTACTGCAATCTCTAAAGAACCTGCATAGGTCAAGGAGATGGCAAAAATGAGATCCCAACTACAGTGATATGGACTTTGATAATCAAGAACCTTTACCAAAAAAGTTCAAGTTCCCAGATATGAAGAAGTATTCGGGCATAGAGGATCCACATCTGCATATGAAATAGTTTATCACTCATATAAAGACAACTGAGCTCACTACACCTCAGATTGTAAAGCTATTTTCGCTGTCCTTGGAGGGAGTGCTAGTTTGTTGGTATTATTCCTTGGAACCTTATATGCAAGCTAGTTGGAAAGAATTGTGCGCTACTTTTATAAAGCAGTATGGGCTGAACTCATAGATGGAGGTTTCATTCAAAAATTTGCAAAACACTAAGTAAAAGTTCAATGAGTCTTTTTCTAATTATCTGACCAGATGGAGGGGCAAGCTGGCACAGATGAGACAACGACCAGCTGAATCTAATCAGTTGATGCTTGCTATTGATGGGTGTATCCTACCGTTGGCTAGGAAGTTGAATGATATAAGGATCAAAAATTTTGAAGAACTCTATAGGTTTGGGGTTTAGAAAGAGACTAACGTGGCTTAAGAGAACATGCTTTACGGAGGAAGATATAAGAATAAGGAAGGGCCAAGCAACAATGTTCAAATTCATGCTATTGAGCAACCCTGACAACCCTAAAAATTTTCTAATATTGGAAGGCCCCTCTCCAAAGTCCTTAAAAAACTTACCAAGAAAGGACTTCTTCGCCCTTTACCACCTAAAGCCCTATTTCCCAATGCCAACCTAAAGCTATTCTACAAATACCACCAGGTGATCGACATGATACTGATTAATGCTCTCGCCTTAAACACGACATCCAAGACCTCATTGACTTCAAAAAACTAGTTGACCCAGAAACATGAAAGCTAAACATGTAAACAAACCCTTTGCCAAATTATCAAAATACCCCACCTCTAAACCAACATGTCTTGATGATTGGAACTGGATTGACTGAAGAACAAGTGCTCAACTCTTTCATTAATCTTGAATCTAACCCTGAACCTACCTAACCTATCAAACTAGAAGCCACCTATGAGAAGGGTCTATTTGTGAATATATTGGACATCTGGTCTTCCAATGATGAGGACACTTAAGAAGGGATTAATGTATGGGGAGGTGAAAGAGAGTGGATAGTTGAGTATGTGGCAGCAGCAAAAAAGAAAAAAAAGAGTGAACCAGTCAAAGAAGAGTTTGACTCTGAACAGAAAGTTAAATCTAAGTACAAGGAAGAGTAGAAGAAGGAAGAGCCAAAGAAAGAACGACATGAGAAAATGGTGTCTAGCATTTGGGAACTTCTAATACAGTTTAAGGTTCACCGAGATGCTATGGTCTAGGTTTTGTATGAGAGGAAAGTTTCTGCCAACACAACCCCTCAATAGTTAGTAAGTTCTTTGATGCAGGAGCCTGAGGGGGCAATTGTGTTTACTGATGAAGATCTGCCACTGGAAGGGGGAAGCACTACCGGCCTTTGTTCATTAAAGCCAAAATTAAGGGAAAGATGACTTGCTGTGTAATGGTTGATAATGAGTTAGCCATAAATGTATGCCCTCTAAAGATATTACCAAGGTTTGGTCTAACTGCTATTGATCTGCAACCTACCGATGTGATAATCAAGGCCTATGATGATACCAAAAGGTCAGTGGAAGGTACATTCAAAACTTTGGTCAAGACCGGGCCCATTGAAGCTTGGGTCACCCTTTATGTGATTGACATCCCAGTCACTTTTATTGTACTCTTAGGAGGGCCTTGGTTCCTGTTGGGTTCCGGGTCACATACACGCAGTGAAAAATAAAAAATTTTGACCCTAATAACCTCCACCAAGATCTCAGTAGTTCAGATTAAATCAATTTAATCGAGTATAGAATCTTACCAAGACGAGTTCAAAGGTAAAATTATAGGAAGGAAGAGAGAAGGTTCACTCCGATGACACCCTACCTCGAGCCTTTCGTTATCTTCTATCGGATTATAGATGCAGCCAAAGAGCAACGTTCTCTACCGATATCCACATGAATAGAACACCCCAAAATAATGTTGGTGTGCTAGCACCTTTCTCTCAATTTTTTTCTCTGTGTTTCTTTCTCAAATAACGTGTTTTATGAATGATAAAAATGTGCAGAGACTTCTACCCAATATGTGATATATATATATATATATATCCACATCAATTAGGGTTTAGTAGTATTTCACAATTACCAAAACTCCTTTTGCTTTATCTCTATCTATAAGAGATTTAATTCTAATTTATAATTTAATTATGATAACATTTATCATAAATAAATAATAAATATATACACATATTAGAGAAAATATCTTATTGGGCTAATGACCCAATATCCATTTTGGGTCTGTTCTATGTGTGTGACCCTGTAGGTTCACAAAACATTGACAATAGGCCTCCAATCTCATTGATAGCCCATAAGTCATAAGTGGCATCTAGTAAGAAATTATGACTATCCAAGTTATGTGAAGATCAGTAATCCAACACAACTTATTTAACAACAATATTACAGTCCTTTTGTACACGATATCTTAAATTGAATATAAGTCATGGTTTATGTCATCCTTAATAATTCAATTATTTTTCGATCTCAATTAGACTAAAATTAATAACTCTTTATCAACTGATTTCAAGCATGGCCATGCATTTACATTCATTCTAATTTATCGAGGGGCCCATAGATATCTTCCTCATGATTAGTGAGGAATAAATTCCTTCTTGATCACTCATACTCCTCACATGATTCATTTTATATCCAATCACAATCTATTACATCATCCTGTTAAAGATAACATTAGAATGTGATAAAATATAAAACTCATTATGCAGAACTCTATGATAATCTCAGGTCAGAGGACTACAATAATACCATTGCAATAAGAATAACTTATAATAATTATCCATATAGTATTCTTATAGTGAGTTAATCCAGTACATCCTATGTACCTATGACTTGACTTTTTATTTCACATACATGATCAGTAAAATATGATCATCGGTCAACCTCATACTAGTCTTTATTCATTATTTTTCCATAATAATGATCGACTAGGAATGATTTAGAATATAACTCATTTACCATATAAGAGTTTTACTATCAAGTCACACACTTGATGATCTTAAATAGAGTTAAACATTCATGGAATTCAATAGAGTCAATATGATAAAAATGCCTCTTTATTATCATAATATAAATTTGACAAAGTTACAATATGGCCATAAAATAATTGGCCTAGGGCACATCACTAACAATCTTCCACTTGCACTAGGCCCCATCAACATTGTATCTAATAACCATTGACCTAGTATGACTCTCATGCTTAGGTTGTGGAAGAGATTTAGTCAGTGGATCAGCAACATTGTCATTTGTAGGTACTTTGCATATCTTTACGTCTCCCCTTTCAATGATCTCTCGAATGAGGTGGTAACGCTTGAGTATGTGTTTGGATCATTGATATGTTCTAGGTTCCTTAGCCCGTGCTATGGCCCAATTATTATCATAGTATAAGTCAACTGGATTTACAATGCTAGGAATAATGCCCAATCCAGTAACAAACTTCTTGATCCAAACTTCTTCCTTAGCTACTTCTGAGGTGGCTATATACTCAGCTTCTGTTGTAGAATCGGTAACGGTGTCTTACTTTGAACTTTTCCAGCTCACTGCACCTCCATTTAAATAGAACACATAACCCGGCTGCGATCGGAAATCATCCTTATCAGATTGGAAGCTGGCATCTGTGTAACCATTCACAACTAGCTCATCTTCCTTCCCACCATATAGTAAAAATGCATCCTTAGTTCTTCTCAAGTACTTAAGAATGTTTTTGATTGCTGTCCAGTGACTCTCACCTGGGTCTGACTGGTATCTGCTCGTTATGCTTAAGGCATATGAAACATCAGGTCAAGTACATAACATAGCATATATAATAGATCCAATAGCAGAAGCATATGGAATCTTACTCATGCGGTCTCGCTCATCATGTGTGTTTGGACACCGAGTCTTGCTAAGACTAATGCCATGTGACATTGGCAAGAATCCTCTCTTAGAGTCTTGCATACTGAATCTATTCAGTACCTTGTCAATATATATACTCTAAATTAGGCCAATAAGCCTCTTAGACCTATCTTTATAGATCTTAATGCCTAAAATAAGCTTCACCTAAGTCTTTCATTGAGAAATAATTCCCTAACCCTGTCTTAATATTTTGTAAAATAGGTATATCATTTCCAATGAGTAATATGTCATCAACATATAGCACTAGAAAAAGTATTGCGCTCCCACTAACTTTCTTATAAACACAAGGCTTATCTTCATTTTGAATGAAACCAAACTCTTTACCTGCTTCATCAAAATGAAGATTCCAACTCCGAGAAGCTTGCTTCAATCCATAAATGGATCTTTGAAGCTTGTAAACCTTTCCAGAATTCTTTGGACTGACAAAACCCTCAGGTTGTGTCATATACACATCCTCGAGTAGGTTTCCATTAAGAAACACTGTTTTGACATCCATTTGCCATATTTTATAATCATAGTATACATCTATGGCAAGGAGAATCCGAATAGATTTAAGCATTGCAACTGGTGAAAAAGTTTCATCATAATCAATACCATGTATTTGTTTAAAACATTTTGCAACTAGTTTTACTTTAAAGGTATGCACATTACCATTCATGTCAGTTTTCTTCTTGAAAACCCATTTGCACCTGAAGGTTTTTAAACCATCAGGTGGATCAATCAAGGTCCAAACTTGATTATCATACATGGATTGCATTTCTAATTTCATAGCTTTAAGCCATTTCTCAAAGTCAGAGCTACTTATAGCTTCTTGATAGGATGTGGGTTCATTTTGATCTACAATCATTACATCATTGCCGTCAGTTAAGAGAAATCCATATCTCTTAGAGGCTCCTATCAGACCTCTTTGGGCCTTGTGGTACTTGTGTAGATTCAACAATAATTTGTTAATTTAACTAAGGTTCCAAAGGTGATTCAATGCTAATTTGTGGTTCTTGAATTTCTTCAAGATGAATACTCCCACTAGTTCCTTTGGAAATGAATTTTCTTTCCAGAAAGACACCATTCTGAGCAATAAATACTTTGTTCTCAGAAGCATTGTAGAAGTAATATCCTTTAGTTTCTTTAGGATATCCCATAAAAAGGCATTTGTCTAATTTGGGTGCTAATTTATCAGAAATTTGATGCTTCACATAAGCCTCATATTCCCAAATCTTAAGAAAAGACAAAATGGGAGACTTCCCAGTCCACATCTCATATGGTGTCTTTTGAACTGCCTTGGATGGAACTCTATTTAATAAGAACGCAGTAGTTTCTAGAGCATACCACCAAAAAGATATTGAAAGATCTGATTGACTCATCATAGATCATACCACATCCAATAAGGTTCGATTTCTCCTCTTAGAAACACCATTCCATTGTGGTATTCCTGGTAGAGTTAATTGTGAGACTATCCCATAATTTGTAAGATGGTCAGTAAATTCATGGCTTAAATATTCACCACCTCGA
>CATIWO010297123.1:0-12008 GCA_949673435.1 Macaranga tanarius
GTGTATAATTATTCTACTGTGCTAGCTTTGTAATACCCAACCCCAACAATAATTGATTAGGACTAACGAGTAATTTTTTAAATTGTTTTCTAGACTCATTTATTGATAATAAAAGTCAGAGGACTGAATTGAAAAATCATATAACTTATAGAACTCAAATTATTCTGTTATCCATAATTGAAAATAGCATTCTTTTAACTCTTTTAAATTTTAATTTTAATTTTATTGCTTTGAAGTTTATTTTTAGTTCCTTATATATTTAAAATTATTTGAAATAAAATATTTGTCCATTTTGTTATTGTATGAGTTAAATTAAATTAAAAAGTTAAAAAAATAAAGGGTGAAAAATGTTTAAAATAAAAATTTAAAAGTTAAATACAAATTAACAAAACTTTAAGGATGTCAAAGATAAATCCTGTAAAGTTCAGGGGCGAACATTGCCTTCAGCCATAATTAAATCTTGGAGTCGCAAAGTTTTTTCATGGAGGCTTGTCTTGAATTACAGAAAAGCAGAGAGAGAGAAATGTCAGCTCCTGGAAAATGCTTACTGGTCACTGGCCCTCCTGTCAGTTTAATCCTTCACTTTTAATTTCAATCTCAATGTTTTTGTTCTTTGTTTTTGCTCACGCACAGACACTCTCTTTCAAATTTTCTGATAATAATAATAATAGCAAAGGCTGTAACTTTAAATTGCAGGGTGTTGGTAAAACCACTTTGATCATGAGGGTCTTTGAGAGTCTCAAACTCTCAAATCCTAAGTTAAATATTCAGGGTTTTTACACTCGTATGCTCTCTTTCAATAATTACCCTTCAATTTCAATGTATATGTGACTGTATGCATGTATCTGTACCTGGGCATTGATTGTTTTTTTTCATTATTATTTTTTAATTTTTAATGATGGAGATTGGTTTTGATTACTGAATTAAGGTGAGATTAGGGAAGGAAATGAAAGGGTTGGCTTTGAAGTTGTCACTTTGGATGGAAGAAAAGCTCCACTTGCTTCCACTACCATTTCTACGTATTCTTCTCATCTTGTTTAGCTTTGTTTTTTTGTTATGGTTATTCCTTGTTATAATCTTGTATTCATGAGGCTGACATGGTTTTTGTTATGAGCTTAATTTTTTTCTTAGAAGGTTTTTTTTTTTGGTAGGTATTAAAGACTTGCATGAAGTGATCAATGTATCATAGTGTTTGTTTTAGTTTGATGCATGATATTTCGTAATCCACTAATCCTAATGCTTCTACAACAAATGTAATTTTTGACATTGAATCCTATAATTTATATAGGTGATGAATTTGAGATTAGGAATGCATTGCTTGGGATTATTATTATTTTTTTTGCTCATGGGAAATGTATTTCTTATGTGGGTAACATTCTGATATGTTCAATATAATCCGGAAAATTTTTTTACTTAATTATTTTGCTGGAACCATGGAACTCAATCATTGATAACTTATCCTTAGCATTTAAGTGTAAGTAATTTAATGAATTTCAAAGATAATTATTTGCAATTTTCCTTGCATAATAGATCTTGTCAGCATTTTTCCTCAGTTTAATTTCTTTTTAGCTTTGATGTTGAAAATCAAATTGTATAATCATATATTTGTTGCTTTTGTTTTATTTAGGAAAAAAAACTTTTTGAATATTTGTTGAGTTACACTTTATGCTTGGTGTTCAATTTGTTACTTGCTGTTGAATCTTAAAGATTTGTTCAAACATGATGATCTACTACGGCTAAATTATCTCTTATAATTTCAGGCCAGAGTCTTTCAAATGGCCTACTGTTGGGAAATATAAAGTTGACATAGCATCATTTGAATCACTAGCATTACCTGAGTTGCAGGTTAGTCTTCTAAAGATGGTATCCATTCTCAAGCTGAAACAAAGATGTTCAACTTGTTGGCAGCAAAGAGCAAAAAAAAAAAAAAGGGGAGGGATTGCCTTCGAAGCATTGCTTTCCTGATTGGGTTGGAGTTATGCTTTTTCTTTTTCCAGTCAAATGAATATGTTCCCCAAGTTATTACTCAAAAAATGCATATAAAAATGGTCTTCAAATTTGTCTAAGGGACTTCAATTCGTGGAGTTGAAACTCCAGAGATAGTCATACACCTTACTGTGTTTATTTTAATAAAGCTGCAGCACTTGTGTCCTGAAACCTCTTGTTTATTATATCAATTCTATAAATCCATATCCAGTGGCATTAACATGTTTATCTCGTTGTTAGGTCAAAGAGGGTACTGATCTGTTCATCATCGACGAAGTTGGAAAAATGGAGATGTTTAGCTCATCATTTCTCCCCGCTGTGTTAAAAGTTCTGGAATCAAATGTCTCAGTTTTGGCTTCTGTCCCTATTCCAAAATTTGGCCGTGACATACCTGGAGGTACATTTTCTAGTACTACTGTACCATCATCATATTTGTTAGTATGATTTTGATTTGTACAGATTTTTTTTAGTAGTTGCATTGGTCAATAACAAGAGAACTAAGAAGCATGGATTAGAGAAAAACATTGGACGAAAATAGTTCAAAAATGCTCAAAATGCTTGAAAAATGGAATTAAAAATGCATAGTTTCCTGTTAGGCTCGGAATGCAACTGAAATTTTGATTTAGCTGTTAATTGGTCCATTTTCATTGCTTCTGCTGGATTTGCATTTGAATAAGGTTTACACATGGGTGCAGTTGCAAGGGTGAAGAATGATCCAGGGGCCACCATTTTCACCTTAAGCCCAAGTAACAGAGATGCTTTGAAAGAACAGATCTATGCGCAATTGGCAGGTTCACTATGCAGGCAGTAGACACTACTGCACTATTCATGTGTTATGTGTTCAACTCTTGCCAGTGTTGATATTTTGGGTCAAATTTTGTGCCAATGAATATGCCTCCAATTGCACATGATGGAAAAATTGTATTGATAACAGAACTCAAATCTGCATATGTTAGTTTTTGAGGGTTATGATCGTGAAATCCGCAAATGTGTTCAACCGATGAGTTGTTTTCTTTGTACTTTGATTAGTGCCAAGTAAGCCAGCAGATGATGGTTTTTGGCGTAAAAGAAACGGAGGAAAATAATGTAAAGCAGAAAGGAACAAGGCCATATTATGACAATCACTCTATATTGTCATTTCATGTTGCCAACAACCTTGCCGAAGTTGAAGAGTTAAATTCCATTATTTTGTCAAGCAAATTTGGTGCAAATATTTTAGAAAGAGACCAATAATGTGGGTAATCGTACACATGCTTGCTCATTACAATATTTATTTATAGTAATGAATATGCAATTTCATGTTACTTCTTATAAGTTCACGTTTTGCTAAGAAATGCATGACCTTGCACAAATTGCGCATTTGAGTTAATTAGCAAGCCGTTCAATGTTAGAAGATTAGAGTATGTATTTGTATTAATAAAATATGTAATTCTACGATTGGAGATCTTGTTCTTAAGCATACCTATAATTTCGTACAAAAGTCCGTAACTGCATAACTTTATACGAATTATGCATTTAGTTTCAATGAGAAGCAACCAAAGTTGAGGAAACACTCCATTAACATTACTTTTAAAAAATGCAAACAAGGTCCCCCTGCTATCAACAACTGTTTTCCTAATGGCAGACCAATTAAGATGGATATACATAGAAAAGAATTCAAGAAAGTTTTCTTTAAGAAAATAAATAAACAATGAATCACTATAATTGTTATTATTATTATTATTATTATTATTATGTTTCTATACAGGCTTATGAGCTTCCCTTATCCTTCTCTGCAGTTCGTAGCAACTCTCTTGCCATGGCAGAGAATGACCTTGCTGTATCTTGCATCTCTGTAGCTCTTAGATTGATCCCCTGCTCAGTTCAAGTACTTAACCCAATAATTATTCAGCAAAAGTAGCGCTTAAAAACTTGTATACTTTTGCATTAAAAGAAATCTAAGGATAAACAAATCAAAATCTTAGATAAACAAATCAAATTCAAACAGAATTGACAACTTTGGTCACGTTGAATCTCATCATCGGTTTTACATGTGAAATTAAGAGGACAATTTATAGTAGGATACCTGCAATTTCTTTACATTCTCCTGCAACTTGCTTTCAGCCATTTTAGCTGCACTTGTTTCCTGCAGCCAAATACAAAAGAGTGATACTATTACTTGGTGTAATTCATAGATGCTACGAACCTCCTGAACATGAGATACCGGCATCATAAGAAAGGAATAGCAGTGAATGGCTGAATGCCCCTTGATTGTCGACTAAATTTCAGGCCAATGAAATATACTGATATTTCTTGGTTAAGTAGTTTATTAGTATCCAAGTAAAGTCTCATGTTTTGTGTAATTAAGCAATTTGTGTCTCATGTGCATGTAGTGCACCCTTGGCACCAAACTTATGCTGAGATTTACGCTGTACCAATACATTGACTATGCAGTGTGACTCTTCTGCTAGAAAATTTGTTTACTGTGGTAGCGGCAAACATATAACAAATCATATGCATGACCAATACTTACAGTGGATGAAGAAAAGCCATATTTCTTCTTGATTTGATCAACTGTGCCAGCCTTTTCATCCTGTTGCTCATCCTTGCTGATGTTTTTCTCATTCTTAACCTTTATCTGTTTTATTTTACCTAAAAATTGCAAATTCAAATTAATGAACATGCATAATCTAGTTAAATGTTTTGATCAACAATTTCAGGCAATCTATATAGACCAGAAAATGCTATCTACGCTCTCCCTCATCCTTTTCCTGAACCCATTCGTAATCACTGCTGCTTTCCAAGATTGAATCAAATTAAAGAATCTAATCCAACAATTAATATTGACTAAAGCACCTCATCCAAGATGTTTGCATAATAAGTTCTGATGCTCCGTATTTTCATACTTGATTATTGCCAGTGATTCGACAGTGCAAATTTTTTTTATTCTATATTGTGAACTGTGACATTCAATTAATTCCATTGGCTAGTAATCAATGTGATCCGCAGATGATTGTGTGAAAATTCTGGATGAAAGATATCTACTCATGGACCAAGTAAACACAAATCAAAACAAACTTAAAAAAAAGGGTACAGCTATTATGTTTAGACAAAAAGATATTCAAGAGCTTACAAAAGTTGGTCATAACAACCATCCATATGACAATAAGAAAATAAAATCAGTGAAATTTAATTGATTGCTTATAAGGGAACAAAATATCATTGTGAACTAACCTGTAAAAGCCTGAAATTTGCTTGCCAATTTCTGCTTATTAATAGCTGCCAAGATAATGTGATCTTTCGGTTTGTCTTTACCGTCCCCAATGTCAATATCATCTTTATAGGCAAGAAATAAAAAACAAATAATTCATTATCCCAAGAGATTCTTCAGTATCATCTTACAGTGAAGAAAATAGTTTATGCACTGGGACATACATACCTATGTCTAAGTCAATCTCATCTGTATCCACAGTCATCTTATTGCTATCTTCAGCATCATGAACAAAGTTGGCTGTTGAAAAGATCACTGAAAGTTCTTCAATACTTTCTCTTGTATCTTCATTTTCCACCTCAGGAACTTGCTTCGGTTTACTTCCTTTTATATCCTTAATCACCGAGCTAAAAATACCCTGACATTGGCAGACCAAGAAACCATAATTTCCAATACTGCTATGCAGCAAGAATTACACCATCCAAGCCACAAGGTACCTTTTTCTTTTCCTTTTGAACCAAATTTCCTGAGGCAAGCGCTTCCTGTGATGGCATCAAATCTTTTGTATAGACTTGGCTGATAGAGCCCAAAAGCCTAAAAATGGAGCAAAGTTGAATTGTACAAAGATCAACATGCTTGAATTAGTATGGAAAACACATGTTCCTAAAGTAACGTTTGTCTGATATATTTCAAAAAACAAATGCAAGTTAACATGTCCAATAAAATTTGAGAGAGGGAGAGAGCAAGAGAGAGTTCTTGTGACACAACAAACAACCTTAAACAGCAGAAAATGCAAGGGGCAAGGATAATTTCTAATCTACAATTATAATATTGCTCCATATTAAGTCTATTATGTGAATAAATTTAATCAATTTCAGAAATTGTCATTTCATAGTTCAGACTTTCATTCCCTTGTTTTATGTCTGTAACATGCAGCTACGAGAAAAGCAATGGCGCTTTACAGAAATTAATGATTAATGTATATGATGGTTAAAGATCTTGTCCTCCTTTTCCTTATGTTTCCAATCAATAGCTATGGGTCAAAGATATAATCTCCTGAAACCATAACAGGAAATAATCATAAGAAAGGTGTATATACCTGAAATGTTCCTTTTGAAGCAAAACTGACATAATAAGCACTTCCTGATCACCATTCAACTGAAAAAGAAGATAGTACAGGAGTTCATCTACATATCTCTCTCTTACAGCAACAATTCAAAGAAGAAATTTAGGCTTCTTTACCATAACAAGTTCTCCATCCCGTGAACAACATATTGAACTGTCTGATAATGAGTTCAGCCTTGGTGCAGAAAATGTGAAACCTCTTATTGAGGATTCCTTTACTAATGATAACTCCGGCAAAGACCTGACATTTCACAAATAGTTCATAGGATGATATGCAGTAGCTCACTTCTAAGCACACTAGTAAGCATGTCACACATAAATAAGGAGATAAAACTGTTAAAGTTCTAAGAACACATCAACTATGAAGCATATCTTGCTTAACCTTTCAATGAAAACTCAAATTGTGAGTTCTCATAGGTTGTGATCCTATTTTATACACTGGAGGTCAAATGTATGTGTAATTAGCATGAATGTTATTATGGCCCTCTCATCTGGTCAAATCTTTTACCACTGAAAGCAAATGACATAGACTGAGAAAATCATCACCTTATTTCAATTTTTCCAGTGGTGAAAAGGAGTAAAAGGCCAAACTCTGATGCACCACAGAGTATTGAAGCCCAACAACACGAGGAATGAAACTTCTTCTTGTAGTGGACCTTCTTGACTCCCTGATACAGAATAAGAAAAAGAAAGGACTTGGTGTATCAGTTCAAGTTATTCCTTAATACTTAAGTATTTGCAAGAATAAAGCAGTAATTACCTGAACAACATGATCTAATGAATAAACATACACAGCTTTCTCAGAGCATATCAGTAAAGAAGACTGCTTCAGTGAATTATCAGCAGGATTCCCTTTACTGGAATCCACAACATTTGACACATTTGGTCCTCCTAATATATCCTGCCCACCTGTAAAAAATGACACAGGAATTCATGCAGTCTATAATTCTTAGATGGTATCAAAATAGATTGAGCAATCCTCCAAGGGGTCTTATTTTAGGTTGCACACGTGCACAAAATAACTGTTCTGAAAAGCACACGCAAGAAAAACGTGAAGAAGGTGGAACCTACCCAAAATCTGCATAAATAAAGCTTTAGATGGTTTCTTGGGATGTACTGGGCTAGTGCACAGCATGCTTCCAGTATCAGCATCAACAGCCAAAACAAAAGAATCCTTTGTAGCAACCACTAAAACGTTCTTCTCAAAACCATGCAAATTACAGGTTTCAAACTGCAGAGAGATGATGCCAGTTGAAATTTCACTTGTAATATGCTGTTGGTAAAGTAGTGTTGGTCCTTTTATATCAGTTAGTGAAACCTGTAAATTCATTACAACAATTTGAAGAGTTAGTTGCCCATGACACAAGGTGGAAAAGACAGAATCTATTGCCTGACTGTCAGTTGTTTAACAACGTTGATCACCTATAGTAAGTGCCTAAATCCATGATGTTATAATAATATTTTCCAAGCTCAAATATGAATAGGTCAAACTATTATTTATAGAATAGATGTTAATGCTACAGTGAAAATATTTTGACTTGTTGACATTTATCAGTTTAACCTAGAGTATTAATCAAGACAATTTTAAAATGTTCTAACTGTAAATGTACAGAGCAAAAAGGAACCACAGAGATGAATGAGTAAGCTTACATATCCTTGATCAGTTCCGATGGCAAGATGTCCTGTGTTGTGGCTTATGTTCATTGAGAGCACAGAACCATTCACCTTCACAAGTTTGACACTCTGAATGATGTGGTTGTTCCCTCTCTTAAAACTTCCTGGAAAAAAAAGAATTCAGAAATATTGATAATTAATTCTCATGACAGAAATTTTTGCTAAACCCAGTGGATAATTGTTGTAACTCATGCTGATGTTGAATAAAAGAAAGAAAATTGACCAATAGATAAAAATGCAAGTTTAATGTGACTTCCAGAATATCTTTGAGGTCAGAATGTTGGCATATCATAATTATAAGAGATTTAGCATTGCTGAGAAGAAGCTTAACTCAATAGAAATAGAAACTCCTGCTAATACATTATGGCAATGCTCATTACAGGTTCATAGGATCATGATAGCACTTAGTAGTACCTTGAAAAGACATAAAACTGTTCTCTGTGGCATATGGCTCAGGTTTAAAATTAAATATGCGAACCTGCAATAATAAATAAAGTAAAAACGCCAGCCAATATTCCAGAAAAAAACAGGATGTAAATGTACAAGTTATATGTGCATCTATATACAAATGCATATAAATATCTGTAGACTGTAGTATTTGTAGAATCCAAAGAATATAATATTTCACCATCCCACTCTGATCCCCTGAAATAAGAAGCCGTGAATTGCCATCAAAATACAATGCTGTTAGTGGTATACCACTTAAAGAAAAATCATCTTCACTCTGCACAAGAAAAAATAAAATAAAACAAAATAAATGGTAGAGTAAGTGACATTACATGCCAGAATATGCAACTGAGAAATAGCCACTTTATCTCTCTTTTAAAGAATGGTACTACTTGTGAAGAAAAGCATTCAAGGTCTGATGAAATTTACCTGCTGCTTTAATGATAAAATTGGGACAAAAATTGGACAAGAGGCATCCCAAAAATTAATGGCTCCATCGCTGTGACCAGTTATGTACAAGTTCTTAACCTTGGAAAACCCACTGAAGGGGACAGGACTCATGTGTGTTCCATCTTTAGACCTTGCTTCAAAAGGAAAAAGTGGAGGAATGTTTTTGGAAAAAGCAAGGTAATCCTACATGACCACAAGAATCACGTAGCCACATCACTTGACAATAAACAATAAGAACATAGTATTTATGACAAGAATATTTATGTCTGCATGCTGAAGCTCAATCACTTACCTCATCTCCAAAACTTAACATGGATGGGTTATCCGTGATTAATTTTGCAACAGTTATGCTTGAGTCAGCATATGGCATCTTCACCATGACCTCCTTCGGCAATGACGGAGAACCCCTAGATTGAGACTGTAGAAGGTATTTTTCAATCTGATGATCATCACAGACATAAATGTGCCCTGATTTTCCAAGCAGGAGAAAAGACTCCTGCCTGTGTTTGTTTAAATCACAAGAACTTAAAATAATCTCCATGTTGATGCAAGGCTCAGACAAATGAAGGCCTAACTTGATTGTACGAGTTTCAGTATGCTCATTTAATAAGATTATCTGCCCAACAAAAACCAAACTTGTCAAGAGTTCATGCAAAAGCAAATCTAATGTTTGGCAAAAAGCTTAAAGTATGCAAACTAGAAACTGGAATAAATTGCTTGCAGTGAAGTCAAAATTAACCAGACTGAATATAACAATCACAAACAACTAATTAGAATCTTGAACTAAAAACTAGCATATTTGCTTCATTCACATGGATTTTGCAAAATCAGGCTACCTGTAACAAGTTGGTAGATGAAGAATCAGCAGCACCCATAATGTAGAGTCGACTTGCCTTTCCATCAGCATGAAGCCATTTTAGTGATGCTATGGGAATTTTGTCCAGTTTATATCCCAAATTGAGCTTGTGAATAGGAGCAGTCTGAGAGACAGAGTCTAATGCTACTTCAGGTCTCAAATTTGGAGCACAGGGAATGCTCCAGATAAAAATCTCTCCATTGCTATATCCAAGAGCAACTTTACTTCCAAAAGGGCAAACCCAGCATGCAGAAGTTACTTTCTTTGTTTCATTATTTTGTGACTGCAGCAAGCTTCCACCTGCTGTAAAAATGGATTTGCTCTCTCGAATTTCCCACAGTGTAATCAGGCCATCTCTAAATATTATAAGAACCCTGCATTATGGTAATTACCATGAATAAACTCAGAGAGAATGATGCCATAGAAGTAAAATCACAATGTAGTTTATTTGCGTGAAAAATAAGGCCTGATCTGATCTAATAGGCAAAGGCACTATATAGTTGTTTGCAGGCAGACTGCTCGCATGAAAAATGAAATTGCTCAGAGAATTATCAGTAAAAGGCATCAACATTTGAAACAGTGCAGGATTGGTAGGGTAAACCAATGTAATGCTTCATTGCAGATCAGTTAAGCAGAAACTTTTGTAAGGAATAGGACTACCTCTTACTCTCAGCTGTTGGCTGAGGCAGTATGTGCAATACAGTTGCATCAGCTGAAGCTTCACATGGATTCCCTATGCGCAATGAGAAATCAGGTTAATTATCACTGCCAGTGGTCTCATTCAAGTTGAAAATTCAGGCAATCACAACAATCATGCCTAAAGAATGTTGAAGAAAGCAACAGCATTTAATTTTCCTTCTCAAACAAAAATCTAATGACACATCAAATAGGCATTTCCTTCAAAATGGATTTTAATCTATTGCCCCATGAGCATGCCCTTCTCTGCTTGTCAAATGAGAAAGTAAAAGTCAAGTTATGTGAGTTGTTGTATAATTTGGAATATCTCTTATAAGGCTCTCTAGAACCAACATTATCTAGAATTCCTAATATGTTATTCCTAATCCTCACAAAGCTTCAAATTCAATATGCAAACAACAGCATGCAAGTAGAAATTAGTAAGAAAGCAATGCAATCATAACTATAAAACAGGTGATCCTCATGCTAATTTTTGCAATTTAACATTAAATGGATCTACAAATGGATGTAATCCGCTGCACAACCACACTAATAAATTTTAGAATTTACTGAGAAGATAAACTATGCAAGAAAGGGAAGAAACAAAAAAAAATAATGAATAGCAGCGGCGGCAGAAATATGCAAAGATGCAAGAATTTATCTCACCATGAGAAGCAGAGAAAGGTATAGTGTATTTCATTTGCTCTATACAGCATGTTTCTTGATCAAACTTCAAAACTGATACATTTCCAACAGAATCTCCAATATACCTGCCAGCATTTTTATTTTACATTCAGGACTTAAATGAAAATAACTTATTGCACATAAATCCATACCAAGAGAAACACTTACATGTAGAGGCAATGTTGCATTACTGTAAATGAGGTAATCTCTTCTTTAAAAACATGCACATGAGACAACAACTTCTTGTCCACGTCCCAAACCTAAGGTTATAACATTTCACTTTCAACAATTAAAAATGGTCCGCATGACCATTGACACAAAGATACCATTAGACAAGCACTCAAGCCTAAACAAAAACAAGGAAGAAAAATTTTTGGAACCAGAAATCAGTGAATTTGGAGAAATTACTTGCCTCAATGTGGTTCTTGGAGGTCACAGTCAAAAGGATGCCTTTATTCTGAATGAACTGAAAATTTTTTTCAAGAAAAAAACCACAGCCTCCGTCAGAATATAACTAATATTTATTAATTCAGTTAAATGTGTGTAATACATTTTTCTCAAAGGGAGCATTAAATTAACCTGTAAAAACTTGCTTGGTGCTGCCTCAGGACACTCAAGCAAAACTTGAGTGTTATCTTTGCCAAATAATTTAATTCTTCCATCACTATAAGCAGAACCAAGAAAATGTATGCTTTAGTTAAGTAATTATTTTCAATTAATTCTATGTACTGCAGAGGCATGCATATGTATTAGTTGTATATTGTAATTGACTTGACTAACCGGGTAGAAATAGCAAGAATCTTTTGAATAGAGTCATAAGCGAACATGTTAGCTCCCAATGGTATTCCATAATGGAATGTCAGCCGGGGCTCTACATCACTTGACTTTAAACCTTCCAAATTCCCTCCAGCCTACATGCAA
>CATIWO010297139.1:0-20560 GCA_949673435.1 Macaranga tanarius
CCTGTGTTTCATAATTTTTTACACTTTAGTACCCATTTAACAATTATTATTTAAAATATATACTTTAATGTTAAAATAATATGTATTTTTAATACTATAATAATATAATGAGTAATATATCATTCAACTAACTATAATAAACTCACAACAAATCAAGTTTAAATGTATTTTTTTAACTTTCATATGAATAAAAAAATATTTTTTAAAATAATTTTATAATATTTTTAAAAGTAACCAATTGGTTAGATTGATCATAAATCATATATAAAATAAATTTATCATTGAAATTTAATATTATATCAATGTTTTTTTATAAAATAATGATGATATTAGTTAGAAGGGTACTAAAGTGTAAAAAAATATGAAACAGATGGTACTTAAATATTGAAAAAAAATTACATGACTAATTTTGCCAAAAGACGAAACCATAGGGTACAAAATTGTAATTATCCACAAGAAAAAGAGCTGGAAGGGTTTGTCAATGTTTCTCTTATGGTTAAAAAGAAGAAGACAGTTGTAGCAACAGAGAATTAAAAGAGCAGTCATGCAGTTGTTTAGATAGCCTTTTTGATTTCTAACTTCAAATTTTGCAGAGTCTTACGTCTGACGCCCATGGGATAATCCATTTTTGCTTTCAAATTTGCACAGCACTTACAACAACATAATCCATCTGTGACATGGGATCTAAATAAGAAGAGGAAACTACTAATAATTATCTCCAGAAGATCTATTCTCAAAATCTTGAAATGCTTCTTTACAACAGACTTGCAAATATTGCTGGACATGCCAATTCCAAATTCCAGTATCATTGAAAACCATTTACTGAAATAGAGCTAAATGCTTCTGCCAAAACAGAAAAATAAAAACAACAGGAATGCTAATATCAACAAATGTTGTGAAGTCAATAAGGTTGTTGCCAGATTTCATTGGTCCCTCTAACAAATGTCAATTTATGTCATACCTGATAAAGAGGGCCAAAGTTAAAAGTGTGTCAAATATCACAAAAATAATCTCTGGATGAGGAATTTGACTACTTTGATACCAATTTATCTTTCGTAAGCTGCAAATATTTTGCTAGATTCTCTCTCAAAGTTCCTCCTAGTGGATCAATTTGCTTACAGAACTGTTCTCCATAACCAGAGTCATGATGTCCAGATAAAGCAACATCAGGATGCAACAGATCTCCAATGTCAATTATAATATTGTGAAGCAAACAGCATACCAAGATAATACTCGGTAGTTTCCTCTTATCTGGTCTCCACATAACCTTGTTGAGGATCCTCCAGCTGCCCTTCAGGTGCAAAAATGATTTCACTGCAAGCAACCTGGCGGCCTCATGCGTTCTATTGAAATTAGACATTGGATCTGAGTGTTCATCACTTCCATCAGGAGTTATCAGCCATGGAAGAAGGGGATAGCCAACCCCACCAACAATATATTCTCTGATCTCTAGTCCCTCAGACAACTTTCTCAAATTTCCATTCAAACGTTCACCATTCTCGCACCGTTTGAAAAATCCTGAAAACTTCATTAGTCTCGACACTGTCATTCCCCCAGGCCAACCTGTCACAATATCAAGAAACCTCATCTCATGGTCGACGACCCCCTGCAAGAACATGCTATAATTATTCTCTTGGTCACACCAATCATCTGAGGTTTCAACTGCGGGAAGTGTCATAATAATGTGTGTTGCATCAATGGCACCACAGCAATTTGGCAACCCAAACAATGCTTCAAACTTGGACTTAATATCCTCCATTCTATCAGCATCAGGCCACTTAAGATGGTGCTTGGCCCGTTCTTCCAATGCTTCAATAAATCTCCAAGTCACTTGAGAGACAGTCGACTGGCCAACTCCGAAGGCAGCCCCAACTGAAACTTGAGACTCACCGGACGCTAACCTTCTCAGAGCAATTGCCGCCTGCTTTTCAACACTAAGAAGCCTTCCTTCAATGTTGATAAGCCCTGATGGTGGCCTGGAGATAAGATCTTCTCTCACTAGGGAACAAATATACTCAAAGGTCTTCTTTGAGACCCTGAAGAAAAACTTGAATGCTTCTTCCTCCGCAGATGGTACAGAAGCATCTGTATGGTCAAAACTCAAAAACATCAACACTCATCCTCATACAAAAACACATTTTTATCAAAGAAACACGATTTATAATCCCAAAAGTTCACAACTTTGACACTACCAACACTCCAAAAAGTTCAAGTCTTGCTACTTAGGCAAAAAAGGGCACATAATTTCTCACTTTAAAATAAACCCACTAAAATTCAGTACCCCTTCAATTCACCCACCAAATTCTAATCTCACAAATCACCAAAATTAACAATGCAAAGCGAGTTTAATTGGGTTATATTAGAATTTGCAGACTGAATAACATAAAAAGAGAAACCCACAATCAGAAACGTACAGAAAGTCAAAATTCATGGACCACTAAGTAATGGGTATGAGTCAAGAAAATCAAACGAAACAAGAAAAAAAGCTGCAGTAATTTTCAGAAAGAAAAAATGGGTCAAACGAACTGAGAAAAAAGAAAAGGGTCACAGGATACCTGAGGAAGAAGAATTCTTGCGCCAGAAAGCATCCCACCAATCGGAGTCAATAGCATTGGGGTCGATTGGAGCTACTGTTACGCTTTTGGTTTTGTTCTTGAGTTTCTTCTTCTTTAATTTCTTTGAAGCTTTTTTGGTTTTCTTTGGCTTCTTCGGAGGAGCCATACATTAGATTAGATTAGTTGTTGTTGTAGTATTATTGTGTATGAGAGTTGATGTGTTAGTAAAGATTAAAGAAAAAGGGTAAAGTTCAAAAATTTATAGGAAATGATATTTATCAGAGAATGTTTTTTGGCATTGCAGCTGCAGGAGACTGAAGTAAAATTGACGAAAAGTTGAAGATGATCTCCCTTTCCGCTGCATCTGTCACAGCGTAGTCACTTTGTGAGGAACGGTGTCGTTTTACGTCGAAGCTTTTCACTAGTTTTTGTCATTTTTTAAGGGAAAAGGTTCATTTTTGCCCTTAATGTTTATATCCAGGAGCAAATTTGCCCTTAAAGAAGTTTTTGGCACATTTAAACATAAAAATTTTAAAAATCAACTATTCTAGCCCCTCATCCTGACGGGAGCTTTAAGCCTTTAACTGAAATTCTAACATGCAAATGTGGCAATGCAGTGGTTTCCACTTTCCACTCAATTATTTTATAAAAAATGAAAAAAAAATATCCTTTTTTTTTTCTTTTTTCAACTACACCCTCTTCCACCTTTTTTTTTTTTTATTTTAAATGAAAAACCCAACACAAATATTAAATCAAATCATCTTAAATCCAGAATAATAATAATAATAATAATGAAATGTCAAAAAACAACACTAACCCAAATTGTTTGCTTCTTTTCCATCTTTTTTCTTTTTTGTAATTTTTTCTAGCTTTCAACTTGGCTTTTATTTTTTTATATTTTTACTTTTTTCTTTAGTTTATCTATTTTTTTTCTACTACATCATCATCAAGAACAACAAACAAGAACATGGCATAAAACCCCCACCATCAATAAAAGAGAAAGAATCCCAAATCACCATTGTTATCCTTGTCTGGCCCATCTTTTTTTTTCTTCAACAGCAGGTGTTGCGCTTCCAACTGGAATTGATGCACCACCACCGTCAATTTTACCTATGCCGCTTACCACCGCCAACAAAACCTCAACCACTTACCACCTGTACCAAAAAAACCACACTCACTATACTTTTTTTTTTTTTTTTAAACCACACACTCTCTATAGTTAAATCCACCTAAATATATATTACTATAGAATATAATTCTATTTTTAGTTCCCAATATTCAGACCAACTTATAGGATTGCCTCAAAATCTATAGCATATGTATCAGTAAAAAAATCCATGGCATATGTGATCTGGGTATTAAGAAACTAATAGCAGCCAATCGTAACCTCCATCCTTCCCCACCTTTCTCTGGACTTTGGCATATATATAAATCAGTAAACCTCTCCTTTTAAGAATTTGAAATTCACCTTCTCCAATATGTTTGCTATCCTCACTTCTTCATTGGATCAACACCACCCCATCTAACTCCACCGTATCTTCCACGCATCATCACCATGCCAAAAGTGCTCCACTCCTCTACTCACCAGCCCATTCCAGACGTTGTATGTATACATGTACCACACCCACGCAGTATCCCCCAACCAGTGCTGCTCCGCCTTTGTAAAACATATTGCCACCCTTATCTCCACCATTTGGTCTGTCGTCACACTTTGGTATTAATAATATAGAAAAATCAATGCTTGGAATACCACTATCGATTGGAGTGTCGGCAGACAGAATATGAAGACTCTAATCATTGGCTTGGCTGCTATATTCTTAAGATTTTCATTAATCATATTCATCTCTATATTTGTATATACACAAACGATATTATGTCAACCTCAATTTATCTTTCTCTTTCACTCTTCGTTGCTCAACTAAAAGAAGGAACAAGGTTTTTGTTCAAACAAAATGTAAAAGAAGGTATAATTGAAAAATATGAAAAGTAAAGGAGTTATTTTAAACTTTGATATACGCGTATATTCTTTATTTTGCATAGAAAAAGTATGGGAAATGCCTGGTGTCGCAACTTGTGAAGCTACAGTATGTCGCAACTTGTGAAGCTACAGTGCGTCGCAAGTTAAGACAATAGGACCATTTTATCCAAAAAAAAAAAACAGATCTGCCCCTGTATTGTAGGGGCAGAACTGTAAAATATCGCAACCCACGACGTCGCGGGTTGCAACATGTAACAGCTCCTAAAAAGTATTGTCTTTGAATTTTGGGCCCCATTCTCATTCATTTCAGCAAGACTTAACGGGGTTTCACGGTGTGACATAATGATGGCTCAAATAGTTGATTTTTCAAACTTTTGTTCTTAAATGAGCCAAAATTTGCTTTGAGGGCAAATCTGCTCCTCACCAAAAACATTAAGGGCAAAAATGAACCTTTTCCCTTTTTTTTAAGTTTGGAATTTTCAAATACCGTGGTGAAAAAGTCTTTTTTTTTTTTGTACATAGTAAAAATGCATTCTTATTTTCTTATTCTCAAAATTATATATTTGATAATAATAATAATAACAAAATCTCCCCAATCTCCCTTTTTAATACTCAATTTTAATCAAATATAATATTAATGATAATAAATATAAATAATTAATATATGAAATCTGAAAAAAAATTAATTTAAAAGTATAAATTTATTGAATTTTTATATGAGGACGTCCACGGCGGAACATTGTTTGTAAAATAATTTTTTAAAACTAGTTTCAAGCACGAAATATAAATAATGTTATTGTGCAATTTTAATTATTAAATTTAAATGTAACAATTAAAATTTTATTGATTATTAAATGACTATTCACCATATAAAATTTTTAAAAAAATCTCAAACTTTCTATTTTATTTAAAATTCCAACACACCTCCATTGAATTAGTTTTAGAAGAGGAGGAAGCGAAATTTTTTGAAAAGGTTACAGCAGCCACAAACATATATGAAGTGATAAAAAGGAATTACACTGTAATATTTTGAAAACTCTTATATTAAAAGAGAAAAATTGAATATCATTAATTTATTAGTAAAATGATAAAGAAAAAAATAAAAGAAATATATCAGTAAGTAGCTTTTGTAATCATTTGACTTTTATTTGAGGCTGTTGTTAGGTTAATTTTGTTGAACTATATATATGCATACATACAAATACAATATTTGATTTGAAGCAAACAATAATTGATAATTAATTATAGCTTGATGGAAGTTTTTCGATGGCTCAAAATTAAAGCTCTCCATTTGAAGCTTTATGTATAAAGACGAAGCATAGATATGTTGTACATCTTACTTTTTTTTGTTGATTTGATGATTAGCATTTGTAACTAAATTACGAAGATAAAATTAAACTCTAGTTGATGATGAAAGATTTAATTTCTGCTCATCAAATCTACATGTATAATCATTATATATATATATATATAACTTAGACACTGTTATATGGTTGAGATTCTTCTTTCGGCTTGCATGAATGAAGCATGTAGTTGCAAGCGCCTACAGCTTCTCCTACAGTCAAAAAGATCCATTCTTGGCCTAAATTTTCGATGTACTTTGCCTTGTTTAGCTTCTTCATCACTTCTGATCCAGGGTTCGCCAATACCAGCTAATTCAGACCATAAAAAGTTCACAACATATGTACATTTATCAGAACATAATATAAGCAAGAAAAATTTTATCTTTAATGATGCAATATATATATATATAGGTACCTTGATCTCTCTTCTTTCAGTAACTTTCTTGACTTCCTCAAGCATACTAATTCCACTTGTGTCAATGTTGCCAACAGCTGCGAAACAACATGATTATTCAGGTTCATCTCAATTTCCTTAACAGAAAAGAAAAGAAATTGTATTGATTTCCTGGTACCCACCTCCCATGTCAAGTATTACATACTGCAAACTACTTTCTCCTGATGATCTTAACTTGTCTTCCTCCTCATCAACCCACCTTGCAATCCTGATGCAAAATTTTCCATAACATTAGCACTTGTATAGCGAGTTTCTGATCGAAATTAATCATAAATTAAAAATGATGCTTTAGTACTTTCAGGCCAGCAGCAATACCTCGCTCTTAAGTAGCTTGAATTGGCAAAGTAAATAGGCGCATCAATTTCAAGTACTAAAACTCCAGGAACAGTACTTGCATTTGGATATTGTTCAACATTTCTGTAAATCATCGAATTTGGAATGTTTCCAAGAATAACAGTTCGTGGTCTTGCTACAAACAGAAGCACCCTTAGCACAGAAATTGCCACCTGCATTAGATTTTGCGCAAAATTTATTAGTACACTGTCTTATTTAATACCTTCAAAATGTTAATAATGTTAGCCTAAGGTTGCATATGTACCGCTATGACCAAGCCCATCTGAACGCTGCCGAACACTACACCAGCATAGGCGCTGATGCAGACCACGAAATCGAACTTGTCAACGTGCCATAAATGGATTGCTGCTTCGTAATCGATGAGGCCAAGCATGGCAGAGATGATAATAGAGGACAGTACTACTAGTGGAGTGTAATGGAATAAAGGTGTCAGGAACAGTAGCGTCACCATTACTGCCAACGCCATTACTATGTTTGACACTGCTGTCTTGCATCCTGCATTGAAGTTCACTGCCGATCTTGAAAATGGCCCTGGAATTTAATTCCATTCAAGAATTGAACTCGTCAGAATATAAGAATTTTTAAGCAAGCGAAGATACCTTAACCCGAAAGTCGAACACTTTCATGGAAATAGTACCTGTGGTGAGGTAGCAAGAAGTGCAAGAGCCTACAATGTTCATGGTTCCAATAGCAATCATTTCTTTGTTACCATCTATATGGTAATTCTTCAACATGGAAAAACTTCTTCCAACAGCTATTCCCTCCTACAATTAATTAATTAATCAATCAAATCTAAATATTGATAAACTACATATTAGTAACAGTTCCACTTAAATCACTTAAAATTTAATTTTATAAATCAACATAAATCAAATTCCATACCAATAATACTTTGAAAAATAATGATTAGACCACTACCGATTCATAGTACTAATTCATTATTAACGGGTAGCTCGGAAAATTATTTTGGAAAGGATGCTATAATAACATGCTTACAGCAAGAGCAATGACGCCAGTGATGATGCCTGTTTTAATAGCTATTGTAAGATATGGAGACACAAAAACCAGATCACCAAATGATGGTGGGTTTAACCCTTTCTTCAAGTGTCCTATCTGTGCAAAACAAAAACAAAAAAAAATAACATCAGAAAACATGAAAAGTTCAAAACACTAAAATAAAAAATTGGATCCAGCAATAATAATAAAAATCAAAAACCAACAACAGTTGGATCAGTTAGTAGGAGGTTGTTTTTGGTTAAGCTAAAGTATCAAGTTCGAGTTATAATGAACGCATTAATGTTAAATAGTTGTTAAAAGACATTTACTGCACTTATAATTATACCCAAGTCAAATTGGATTATTAGAGTTAATTGAACTCTAAATACCATGGTGCATATAAAAAAATCAGGAATTAGCCATTCAAGCCCATGAAAGTGATTAGATGTTGCTAATAGGTCCAGGAGGGTATATGTACAGTACTACAGGCTATTGTTGCGAGGGTCCACTCAAGCAAGTGCTGGATCAATTATTTGGATTCACACGGACAAAAAAAAGGAGCATCCCAAGCCGATCGAGAGACCTAAACCACATGTAGAATTGATTTGCGGTGGTCCTAAGAAAAACATGTTTCCTCTTTCTGCTGGTCACGGTTTTGTCGACTTTTGGGTGCATTATACTGTTATCACTAGGGCTGAGCAAAAAAATCAGAAAACCGAATCAACCAATTCGGTCGGTTATATTTAGGTTTGGTTTGGTTTCGGTTTTCAAGTTGAAAAACTGAAAATAACTGAACAGACCGATTCATATATATATTTATTATAAAAAGATAAAATAAAATATATTAATTAAAAAAATTATATATAAATATTAAAATTATAAATAAAAATAGTTTTTTAGTTATATAATTAAAGAATAAGCTTAAAAAAAATTATAAAATATTAAATAAAAAATAAAAATTTTATTTAAAAAATAAATCAGTTAACCGACTCAACCGAGTCGATTTGATTAATTTCGATTTCTCTCTGGTTTGATTCAGTTTCGGTCAGAAATATCCCTAGGTAGGTTTTGGTCGATTTTGGTGGTTCTTTGATCGAACCAACCGAAATCTACCGATGCACACCCGTATTTATCACTAGAACTTGCGATATATGTTATGCATGCTAAATATTTTATACACTTAATATGTATGTGGTCTTTTGAGCTCCATATGTTTTGTTAATTTATTCTTTTAATTTATAATTGAAATTGACCATTTTGATATTCTACCTTGCTAAAAAAATTATTTATAAAAACTTTTTGTTTAGTTTAAATGTTTAAATAATCTCATTTCAACTAATAAAAAATTATTTAAATATTTTAAATAATACAAAAAAATCAATAAGTCTTATTTTAAATAAATTTAAATATTTAAATGATCATTTTGTAAGATAAGAAGACAAACTGATAAAAAAAATACTATGAAACCTATTGTATATTATATTCTAACAGTAAAAAAGTTACAATATAAATTATTTATTCAATTGTAATATAAAAATATAATTATTATAAAAGTTTAAGTTGTAAAAATTTAATTATAATTATTATAAATATATAGTTTATGGGAATGCTCACCACTTGAACTCCATGTCTTTCAGCATGGGTGAGGTAAACGAGAAGACTACCCAAAATGACTGATGTCAGAGGTGCCATTGCTGATATCCAAAAGAATTTTGGTCGTCTTTTGCTCTGCATATATTTATTGTACTCAATCATCAAATCAAGGGGAGATGTATATATATATTTAAAAAATCACGCTTTTGTCTTTCATCAAGCCAAGTAACTGACAATCAGTTGAAATTGTGAACATGTGAGGTGTATATATATTTAAAATCACACTTTTGTCTTTAATCAAATTGAGTAACTTATAATCTGTTGAAATTGTCAACATAAATTATGTAGTTAATTAATATAGTAATGAACCGTGTTGAATCTTTTACTATAATGCAGCAGAATTATATATATATATAAGTGGTTGGAGTAGGTTAGAGCTAGTAAAGACTTCTTATCCACGTGATCGGGTATATTAGGGGCGGAATTTTGAGAAAGTGTGCAAGTGCAACAACCCATTTTATGACTTAACTCCTATTTAATAAGATAATTATTAGGATAATCAATTCATATTAGTTTAATCCTAAAAATACCAAAAAAAGAAAAAAGTGTTATAGGGTCATGGGTGCATCTTCTCTTAATAAACTAAGTTTAGTTTGAAATCTAAATTCTTTTAGGAAAGGGTAGCTTTTACTAGATAAAGTGCAGCTTGATTCGCATATTTTTTCGTAAAAATTTTCATTATTTAATGAAGATATTTTTATAAATATTTTTACTATTTAATTAAGAAATTTTACAGATTGAAAACAACATTTACATTATTTAGAGTCTTTCTACATTGCAAATAGTTGTATCTATACAACTAAAAATTTAATTAATTATAACCATTGATATATTTTACACACCAAGATAATTAATGATTTTAATTAAATAAAAATTAATATAACGGTTGTAATTCTATTTGTATAGATACAAACGTTTACACCATAGCAAAAGTCTATTAAATTAATATTATTTAGTTAAGATAATTAAAAACTTTCATAAATAGAAAATTGAATTACTTACAAAGTATCTAGTGATAAGGAGAAAGAAAAGGAAGCAAATTCCAAGAACAGCACTTTCCCATCTCCACTGCAATAAGCAAAGAGTTACTGTTAGGTTGGATAAAATTGCTATAACCAGAAGCTGAACACGAAATGCTGGAAAAGTAAAAGAAAGATGTGTAAGAAGAGGCAAGTGGGTAGCTGATTTGATTATTGGTCCGTTGGTGACCAGCAGACACATTTGTACACCTTCCCTATTTAGTTGTTTTCAATGAGAACAATATAGCTCACATGATTCTTGCTCATCAGTTGTTATTTTTTTTAGTTCATATACTCTCATCATTTATTTTAATTATCTTCTCTAAAAATAATTAAGAAACAATTAATGAGAGATCAGCACATAGCAAACAAACAACAGATCACATGTTCTAAATTAAATTTAAAAAGTTGTACCATCTCATGAATTAATGCCCATAATTAACTAGATATTTTGTTAGCAAGTCATCCACCATATTAACAAAAAAAAACAGTGTTTGTAGTTCAAAAGGAATCTCTCTAAATATTTTCATCAATATTAATATATTCACAAAAAAGAAAGAAAAAATTAACAAAAAACAGATAGTGTAAACACATATGTTAAAATAAATTTATTTTCTTATTCATCGAAACTCGATTCCAATTAGTTCTGTCTTTATAACTATCAGATATTAAAAAAAATTATCAAAGAAAAATTTATGAAAAAAAATAATTCTATAAATCTAGCTTCTTATAATTATTTCAAAATTATAAGATTAAGAATTTGAATCTGGATTAGAATCCAAATTAATTAAAAAAAGATAAATAGTATAACTGATCTAGCTAGTTATATAAGTGAGCAGGGATGAAGTTACTAATGTTAATAATAATTATCAGAGGGATATTTAAAAAATAAAAAAATAAAATAAAATACTGAACCTGATGAGTTTGGGTGAAGACGGAACGCATGACAGAGATAAGATCGGTGGCATGGGTGAAATGGTCGAGCCCCAGTATCCCTTTTAGCTGTTGCAGAATCACAACTGTTGCTGCTCCTGCCATGAAACCGACTATCGTTGCATGTGATAAAAAGTCCACGATAAATCCTAGCCTGAAACAACCCATAATACACGATTTTCAATAACATTTATATATATATATATATCCACAATATATATATATAGTTTCCACTTAAATTGCTACCTTAACAAGCCAAGAGAAGCTTGGAAAATTCCAGCAAATAGTGTGGCTGTAAAAGCAAGGTGAAGATAAAGCTTTGGGTTCTCATTAGCATTAACTTCATTTCCTAACATAGATGCTGTTAACAGAGAAGCAACCGCCACTGTCCCTACTGCTAAGTCTCTAGAGCTTCCCATCATTGCATAAACCAGCGGTGGAATAAAGCTTGAATCTGCATTTAAAATGAGAAAAATAAAATCAAGATACCAGCAGCTAGACTAGTACAGCTTAATGATGCTACATATACGTATCATGCTTTTGTTTTTATAGTCTTTCGTACTTACAGAGGCCAAGAATTGGTGGCAAGTTAGCTAGTTTAGCATAACTTATCCCCTGAGGAATAGCAAGACTAGCAATAGTGATCCCAGAAACAAGATCAGCTTTCAAGAACTCGAAAGTGTAACGAGGAGCCCATTCAAGAATTGGCAAGAAATATTGTAGGGCTAATATGAACCTTTTACACGGAGGCTGGTTCTTGAACTGCCTAAGTGGATCATCAGGGAAGAAAGTCTCTTTCAGATTATATTTCAAGGACTTAACAAAAGGCTGCGGTGGTGGAACTGCCACTTTGTGTGCACACTCCACATTACTCGACGGATACACATAGTCCCCGTTGCCCATTTCCACAAGCAACAATGCAAAAAAATTTGTAGCTGTTTTGGCTCTAATGAGGTTTTATATTAGTGGTGGCGATGGGGAGGAGGAGGAGGTGGTGGTGGTGATTGTGCGGTGATGAGAGTGAAGAGAAGGGTGGGGGTGGCCAAGGTCTTTATAGTGAAAGGAGGGTACTATACATATTTCGGTTTCAGTGCGTGGAGGGACCCGTATATGGGTAATAGATTAATGCAAGAGGGCACATTAATTTGCTACTTTCATTTTCCTTTATTATTATTAGGTAGTGATACATCATGCTGCGCGATATTAATAAAAAAGAAATTTTACAAAAATATTTCTCATTTACAGAGAACTGTAATTTAAAAAGAAATAATTAAATAAATATTGTACCACGCGACGTCATGCAGCGTGATATTTACCATATCCCTTATTATTATTATTATTATTTTCAATTACTCATGCACTATCTACTGCCCACCTCGTGCCATTTTTTGTTTTGATTCAAAGATTTTGATTTTTTGAAGTTCTCCTGTACTCCTCCTTTGCTTGCCCATATGCATGCTTCAATCCCCAAAAGAGGCAGGATCCTGGAAGCCTGTGTATTACATTACATTATATGCACATTTTTTACAATTCCTACAGGACGGCTTGCCTACTGCCACCATTGCTCACATTTTTACGTGTTTCAATCTCATTGGGTTGTTGTTGAAGTGGGATGTCAATTTGACTAGGGTATGTCCATGCTTGATATATATATTATTGTTACTACATATAGTAGTTTATGTTTTGTTGGGGAAAGATTTTTTTTTTTAAAGAGTATTATGCTAATTTTATAAATTTGTAATATATATTTTGAATGTTTTATATGTTATAACTCTAACAATTTGGAGTATTCATCTTGAAATAACGTGATGGTTTATTAGTATTTAGTGGTAAGTAGCTTCCATTAAAAAATTAAATATGAAATCCATCAGTGTTTTTGACCTCATAGCTGAACGTAATAATAGTTGACGCATTTTATAGTCTAAAAATATTGTTTCTGCATTAGGACATCAGAATTAAAATTTATCCAAATTTCATTTTCTTAAAAGAATTTCTAAACTATATAAAATATAAAATAATTACCATGTGCCAAAAGATTGCTCGACCTAATTCTGATTTTTTTTTTCTTTTATAAGCAATACCATGCACCTAACTGGCTTGATATTTCATGGAGATCAGTCATCACATAACAGTAAGTAATTAAAAAGTTGGGTAACGATACATGTCGCATTCAGCAATTAATATTAATAGTATTGTCGCTCATCAAACAAAAACAAAAAAAAAAAACATAAATAATATTATCGTTCACCAAATAAATTTAAAAAATTATTTTTTAAATTTACTTATTTGTCCAATTAGCAGATAATAGACATTTAAATAAGTGAGAGACGATTTGAAGATTTCAACATCGATAATTGCTTCATTATCCTAAATAGTTAGTACTTGGTCTTTAAATGAAGTTTGAAAATATTCTATGTACGTCTTCAATTATTATTATCTAGCAGCCAATTGCTCAATTTGTCTTTTCCCCTACTTAATTGAGTCTTGTTTGTTGATCGCATCTTCAGATTCAGCCCACAAAAATCATAACATAGCTTAAGTACGTATACCACTAAAATTCTAACTTCAGGCATTCATCATCAAATAAAACTAGAAATTATCACCGACTTCGATTAATGTTGTCACAAATTAGGAAATGTCTGTTACTACGTACGTAATTATATAAGACATGTATATGGCAATTAAAACCATACCATTAATGAAAATGTAATTCCAATGTGCAATGCAAAGTATCAAAATGCAATTTTGTTTTGGGTATCTACAAATTCTAGAAATATACGGAACTATATATGACACTGCTATTATTAAATATTATTTTAAAAAAATAAATCAGACTATTTACACATGATAAAAAAAATTATATAATAGCGATAATTTTACTAAAGATAATAAAAATTAATTTTATAGTTTAAATTTTATATTTCATATATTTTTAAAATTATTAATATTTTTAATTTTATTAATTTTTTATTAATTCAATTTAATTTAAATAAAATTATAAAAATAATAATTATTTACCAATAAATTATTTAACATGAATGTATATACAAAATTTCAAATTGAGGTGTCTGTTTAAATGGATTAATGATTAGACGACTTGATCATTACCATATTTAATAATTTTGTTAGTGATTATGATAGATTTTATAATAGTGTGAGATAGGCTTGTCAAGTTGTTGACTCGAAATGACAAAAGTGGTGTGGTGTTAGAATTTGGGTCAAACTTTTGAAAGGCTCAAACGAGTTGAGAGCACACGTCTGTTGCTTTTTAACGTCCAATTTGACGACCTCACTTCTAAAGCTAAATATTATACATCACACGTTTTCTTTTTTTTTCTTTTTTTTTTTTAAGTTAATAATTAATTATAGAAAACTGTTAATAATTTAATTGAATTTTAGTTAATTAGTTTTAATAGGTTATATATATATATAGTTAATGTCACGCCCTCACTACTATTAACTTCATTAATACACATAATTAATGAATTAATGATAATAAAGGTGTTACTTACACAATCAGAAAGAACCTTTTAACAGTAAGAATTTTTAAACTTCTTAATATACTCGATTACAACAATTCTATGTTGCTAACCTCATATGAACCATTCTAAAATAAATACCATTCATTCTTGTATAACCTGTGAGTAAGTATATGTTAGTGGACATTTATAACATATCTTTAATTCTTCTTAAGACAATACCCAATCACAATAATACAATTTCCTATGATATTTTTCCATAATCAATACTCTGAACATAAACAAATAGCAAGGACACTTTTAATGTCATAATAACTCTTAGATATAATAATAATAATATCATTAGCATAACATATCCATCATCTATGATCAGAAATATATACATCAAATGTACAAAGTCGAAAGTACCAAATGCTAATAAAAATACAACCTAATACATAGGTATCTATGAACGAGTATCTCTCTGTCTCAAGTAGTCGGAACTCCGGCCGACTTACAAATCATGATGATGGTGGTGGTGAAATGATAACTCCAACCCTCGCCACACCCTCACAACCTCTCTAGCCATATGGCTCAAAAATATCCCGATGAAAGTACAAGGGGTGTCTAAGGCCTATAGCAAAAAGCCCAAAAAGTCCAAAATATGCAGATATGAAATCCGCATCACACCTATGAGAGGGTGACCTGAACGTCAGTGGAGGTGGCGTAGAGGACTCTAAGAATGGTGCAGCTACCATCAAAAAGATCCCCACGAATAGCTGAATAAAGAACATCAGTACCTGGCGGCTGTACTATAACACTAAAGACAAGTACTGTATCGGCATCATGATGTACTATGTATCGGACAAACGTGTCTGCCTCCGAAATCTCAGATTCCATTGTAGACCAATGTACAGTCATCTCTTCCTCCAGTATTAACAACTACCTTAATCTGAAAAAATTATTTTTAAAATAGTGGTGAGTAATTTCACAAAAAATTACCCAGTGAATAGTAAAAATATCTTTTATTGCAAAACATTAAACCAAAACCACTTTAAACTATTTTTCCAACGATAAATCTCAAAGCTGTTTAAATTACATAATTAAACATAATTCTCAAATAACCTTTTTAAGAAATAATACTTTATTTCCACAAACCATTTAATAAAAGGTTTCCATAACAGAAGAATCATTTAAAGATTTCCATAAATAATGCAAACAAACATCCACATTAAATCTTTAATTCAATATAAATACCACTTCAGAATAACTTTTAAACACTTGAGGTGTTATTCCCTCAATCCATAAATAGAATGTAGAATTCTTAATAAGGAATAACTAAAAGCAACATAATCATGGTTTGATTTCTTTAATTGTTATTCCATTCAACTATCTCGATATTAAAGAGTTTCATTCTTTGAGCATTAATCATTATAATTACCAATCATATTGTCTCAATGGTTAAACATATACCATTGTTATTATTAGAATATATATATATATACATATATTCCCCAAATCCTCCAAGAATTGATAACAATATACAAAAATCAATCTCTCTTTCTCATAATCATCTCAATTTTTTTTTTTCTCATGGCCCACACTGGTAAGTTCACATGATCATTCACGAGATCATTCATAATACCTCGTATGTATACGGCAAAAATCACAAGGATTCACCCCAAATGTACCTCTGAATCCATGCGCTGTCCCAAGGACAGTTATTAATCGAGTGGTCAGCTCCTCTCATATATACATATATATCACCAACCCTTACATATCATATATATACTCTTTATATGATTTTCATAACATTTGTAAGGGTATAATTATATCATTTCAATGTTCATTCACAAACATTCATAGAACTTTCGAACTTTGGCTTTCTTTCCTATATGATTTAGTCTCTTTGTCTGAGACTTAGAAATTAGATAATATATATATATATATATATATATATATATATATATATATATATATAGGTTCGGGTTTATTTAATTTCTTGGTACTTCTATAATTTGGTTTGATTTGGTTTAGATTCATAAATATATATATTTATGGCTCGGTTTGGTTCAAGCTTTTTAATATCTTAAAATTATTTACACTGGTTTGATTTGAGTTAAATTAATTTTTTTCGGTTCAAAAATAATTTCATTCAATCTGGTCTCGTCGAACCCGATTCAGTTCAGTTCATCATCTTCAAATCTGCAGATCTGCTCTGAATTCGAAATTTCCCCCAGAATAAAATTTCAACCCACCAAAATGCTTAAGAAATGATTATAACCCATAAATCAACTAACATACTACCTAAAAACAACAAAAACAAACTTAAATCTACAATTAAAATCAAGATTTAAAATAAATAATCAAAATATTATAAATAAATAAAAGTTTAAATAAATTGTTGGATAGAACAATCCACTTACTGATTTCTCCAGCCAAAAATTTCAAATTCTTCTGAGAGCTTCCTTTTTTCTTTCTCTTTTTTCCTTCTTCTTCTCTTCTCCATTTTTTCTCCCGCACATGGCCATGTTTTCTTCTGCAGAGCCAACAACTCTTCCTCCTTATTTCCACTTTGCTCCTTCATCTTTCCTTGCCTTACTTCTTAACCCTTCTATTTTTAACTCAATCAACTAAGTCCTTATTTCTTAATCAATAAAATTCAATCTTCCATTTTTATTTCTTATTAATACATTATTTACTTCCTTACCAAAATAATAAATATTAACTCCCACCGATATTAATTTAATACATGAAAAATCAACTCCTTAATTATTTACCCGAAATAATAACAATTAACTCCAATCAACACTAATTGATTATAATCGAATAATTCTTAATTATCATTTACTTTAATTAATTCGGTTCAAGGACACGGTTGTTACAGTTAATTATTTATTTATCTATAATAGAAAAAATAGAATTATATTGTAATAATAGTATATATCTTTTAGAAAAAGAAAATATTTTCTACTGTTATTAGTGTCAAATTGCTAGCTTTTCCTTGAACATAATGGATTTGAATAGAACATTGCATTTTAATCTACATAAGCTGAAATTGCTATTATATTATTAGTTCTTTAAATTATTTGATCAAAATATCATAACATGTTTAACATTATTATTTCTTATTAATTTGTATTTACTTTTTATACTATAATGTTGATAATTAAAATTCGAGCTTCAACCAACAACTATTGGGATCAGCTGATAGAGACTATTATCGCTTAAACTGATGTCTCGGGTTCGAGTTCTAATAAACGCAGTCATGTTAAATAGTTGTTAAAAGACCTTTACTGTTTTTGTAATCATACCCAGGTCGATTCCGGATTAGTTGGAGTCATTGTGGCTACTGGATATTAAGCATCATATGAATAAAAAAAAAAGTTTTAGTCTGAATTTAAATTATAGAAAAATATAAAAATCAAACTATATTTTATATTTTAATATTTTTTTAGTTTATCAATAATGCGTGAGAGTGTATACATACCCTCCTCGGTGAATACAATCATGGTTCCAAATCAGAAAACAAGTTCAACATATTTATCATTTTGTTTGTGTGGTGTTATACAAGCAATTGTATGTATTATAACAGAGCCCTCATTTAGGAAAATATGATCATTACATTAACCAATCAAATTTGCTGAATATAAATAATATATATACTATATGTCCTGGACAAATATTGTTGGGTGCAAGCAACTCCTATAGGAGAATAATATAATTGTATACGTAATTTGCTTGATCAATGCAAACTCTCAACATATCATTGTCTTAATTAATTGCAAGAATAATATATATACATTTATATCAACTAAATAATTAAATCAAGATTGATGTTTGGACAAGATATAGTGACATATATATATATATATATATTGTTACCAATAACCTAAAATTAATAAAATGAGTGAAGTTGAGTCTAGCTCATGACTAGGCCCAGGTGTAAATGTAAGTGATAATGTTTCAATTGTACATATACAATCAATGAAGAAAACAATATTGACTTTGTATTATTAACACCAAGTGTATCACGGGTACGAGTCCCTATCCCATAAGACAAACAAGACACCCAATACGTAAAGACATAAGTAAATAAATAAAATTTATTTTATGTCCTCATGTTAATTGTGTATATAATAATATGATATTTTTATTATTATGTTACTGTTAGGATAAGCTCATCAATTAAGCAAAAGAAATGAAGGAAAAAAGGCCTAGTTTAGATGTCCTTCCACAAAACTAATAAAAGAGATGCACTTTTGGAGAAAAAATATATATAAGCTATCATATAGTCAACTAGGAATATTTAATGTTTTGATTCTAAGAACCACAGTACGTATATTTTGATTCTAGGGCATCTTGATCTATGATCTATTCCACTCAAGAATTATAGTATAGTTTTGGACATATTAATTTTTGTATTTTTATTGTTTGGAGCATCAAGATGCATAAATTTCAATAAAAAGCAGAGTAAGTACACTGAAAATTTAAAGAGAATGTCACCAACTAATAAAAATTTGCAACTTGTGCAAATAACTAATTAAATTTCTGCATTGTATATGTATCAATTGCGTTTTATGTATATTCAATTGTTCATTCTTCACATTGCAAGGAATATTTGTTAAGCTCAAAGAGAATGTCGCTAATGATAAAAAAAAAAAAAATTTGCAATTTGTGCAAATAATTAACTTTTGTATGATGTATATTCAATTACCTGTTTTTAGTTTAAATAAATTAACAATATTTGTTAGTTCCTAAAACTGAAAGTAATAGCATTATTGCATATAATTTTTTCACTTACATTAGTACCATAACAGATCTTACATATATATATATATATACACACGTAATATATTTTATATATAGCAGATTTCACCATATAGATATCAACATTAGTTTTAATTCTGTCATGCACATAATTACGAGGGTCAACACACTACAAAAAATTTAAGATATAGTCACGGGCTAAGAAGATAAATTTTATTTTGTTGTCTCTATAATGATTTTAAATCAAAAATAGATGACAAATTATATTTTTATCTTTATAGTTTATATTTAGAAAGATAATTTTTATTTTGTTGTCTCTTTAATTATTTAAACTCAGAGTTATGGAGACAATATATATTTTTATCATTACAGCTATCATATATTGAGTCATGGAGATAACATCAATTCACCGTCTCTACATACAATAAAAAGGGACAAGTTAAAGTGGCAACTTCACATTATTGTCCTTTAGCAACTATGAAGTAATTTAAAGTAATTATAATGGTATTTATCTTCATATTTTATGTTTTAAATAAATTTAAATTAATATCTTTAATCAGAAATATATATTTATATGTAATTAAATTTTTTTTGAAAGATATATGTAATTTAAATTAAAAATAAATAATGGCTGCAATTATTTTAATTTAGCAACTAAAATAAAAATTAAATAAATTAAAACAAGTAATTCCTTTTTACAGTAGGAATTTATGTTATTTGGGTTGAAAAAGGAACCCCGTTGTAGGTATTTTATGTTTCAAAGTTGGAAAAGGAATTTCAATCATAGGAATTTATGTTTCAAAGTTGGAATCATGATGTCCAAATTAATGAGTTGGGTACAATTAATTCTAATGACTTAGAAGTGCCCATTCAAGTTGTCGAATTAATTGAAGAAGACATTATCAAAAATTTAGTCCCAAATGATGATGATTTACATGAGTTTATGAAAGAATATTCAGAATATGAAATTGAAGAAAATAGTGAAACCGATTCTGATGATTGATGAACGAGCCAAAAATACATATAAAAGAAGGGTCATTTTCATGT
>CATIWO010297170.1:0-11107 GCA_949673435.1 Macaranga tanarius
CCGTGTTCGCTACTGTCAATTTTCACTCAATTATACACGGCCATGTAACAAGGTCATCTAGCCGTGTTAAAATACACGGTCTTAAACACACCCGTGTTACTCGTCTGTACACTATTTCTAGCATTTAATCAAACCAATCAACATCCAAATCACCATACATTAACGTGAACAATAATTGTACAAAAGCTAGCATAAATAAAGGGGTTTATAACTCATTAATTACACCCCATCAAACATCAAATTCATATCAACATAATATAACATTCATAATGCATGAATGTATACTTTTGATTCTCATTTCCCCTTTTTCTTTAATCGTGGCCCATTCTCGAGATGTTTTTCAATCTCCCAACTTTTATCGAGATGTTTTTCAATCTCCCAACTTATATATGCGCATAATAGAATGGCCACATTTGAGCTCAGATCGTGGAGCTTAATCTCCACCCATATTTCTTTCTCATTTAAATGCAATATGAATGCTTGTTCAATATCTTCGCAACACGATATGCTTATAGCATCATACCATATTTACACCACCTCAAGTGGTTTCTATAGCTCAACAGATAATCATCATACTTATTCATGTTCACATATCACATATTCATCATCTTTTTCACTACTATATTTAACATTCATATACAAGCACAATCAATCAAGCATTTATAGTTATAAAAGAAGTACTAAAAGTAAACATTGAATTAACAATTACTTACCTAAACACTTTAACTCCTTCTTAATCAAACCCCTCCTACTGAGTAGGGCCTCCTTCTCCTCTTCTAACTCCTATTCATCAACATACACCAATATTTAACAAACATTCATTCAAAAGTACAAGCACACTAAAAGTGGCTCTAATTTAAATAGACCCCAACTCATACACACTAGTCCAAAAACCCTCATTTAATACCAAAGCTAGAGTTATAGGTACACTTTAAATCCCAACTGAAATCATTCCAATTGGTCATGCATAAAAGTACTTATGGAAGTAATAACCTATTCAACTTAAAATAGAGTACTTAGTGAGCACTGAAATATTTTGCTTTACTAGACCCTCTTAACCACGAATTTTGGTCAAGTAAAAAACATAAAACTTGTAAAGCACTCTTTAAGGTTTCCGAAACACTAAGGCTTGCTCAAATCAGAGGTGTATAGCTCTAGATATGGCCAAATTACAGAAGTCAGAATTTCAGCAACCTAGAGCACGAGTTTTTCTATCCCAAAACTCTATCCAACCTTGACAAAAACTCAATTAAAGCATAAATTACTTACCAATAGATGTTCTAGCACTAAAGAGGTTGTTAAACACAGCCTGAAACTCTTCTTTTTCCAGTTAAAGTAACTCTCTCTCTCTCTCTCTTTCAACCTTTACTCTTGAAGAAATTGGTGCAACTCACTCTAACCCTCACTCACACACATACATGCAAAATAAACAATCTCACGTTGGCTGGAGAAGATCAGACCAAATTTGTGATATTTATTTGCCAAATATCCACTTTAGTCCTTAATGAATCACTCTTCTATCCATCTAACCCTTCAACTTATATTTGCTACAAACAAGCCCTTACAATCTAGTCCTTTCCACAAGATATCTACCCAACTAAACTCACATAATTCATTATCAAATATGCATCAAGGTATCTCACACACCACACACGTGTGCTTGAGGAGCGGGTGTTACAAATACATATAAAAGTAATTAAAAATATAAAATTATAAAAAATTTACTGAATTGATAAAAAAAAAAAAAAAATTATTTCACAAGATTTTATAAATAATTTTAAGTGTAAATGACTAAGAAAATGCAATTATTTTTAAAAATGTAAATTTAAGTTAATTAGAAAAATTATTTTAAATAATTTCAAAAATGATTTTTTAAAAAAATTCAAATAAGCTACATATTTTAATTTAAAATTTTTAATTTATTTAAGTATGAATAATATTTATTGCAAATTTATATTTTTAGTTACATTATTGATAAAATAATATTACTCTTCCAAATATAATATTAATTTTTATATTTTGTAATTATATTTTATATTTATTTTTTAAATATTTAACTCCATCACTAATACAAATATGTAAATATTTTTATATTAAATCTTAAAATATAATATATATTTTATATGAATCATTATAAATAATATATATCATTTACATAGAACTATTTATTATATTTATATTATAATAATTTATATATTTTTAATATAAAAATTAAAATAAAATTAGCATTTAATAAATATTTTAATCACATGCAACGTACGTGAGAGAAAAACTAGTGTGCATAAAAAGAGATAACAAATTTTAAAAAGTTGTAAACTATTAATTTGCTTTGTATCAATTACATCTATATCCAATTTAAAATTCATATTATTAAATGAAAATACCTAATTGATTTATAAATTCACTTAATTTTATTATTATTAACAAAATAAAAATATTGAAGTTGAGAATGAAATCAAACAGTTGTTCAGTAAATCTCACTGAATAGAAAATAGAAAAATCCACAAAAACAACAACGATAATAATTATCATACAACATAATTCATCAAATCTACAAAATTCTAACAAATGTCATGCTTCCGAATCTGACAATATATATATATATATATATATATATATATATATATATATATATATATATATATATATATACAGGTTAAGCTTATTATATAACTTATTGAAAATAAAAAATAAATATTATGATAAAATCAATCATTCATAACTTATAGCTAGCCAATTAATCTATTTAAGAAAAAAAGTAGCACACCTGCTAGTTCTATTCTATTATTCTATATGCCACTAATTTATGAAGAAATCCGTAATTGTAATTAAATTAGTTAAAATATTTTGTCATCTAATAATTAATTGATAATTATAATTCTGAAAATAGTGTATAAAATTCTATAAAAAAAGAAAAATCTTTCAAAGTGTTAAAACTTTAGTGTATAACTGTTCAAACAAAAAATTTATTCAAATTGTAATAAATTATAACTATATTTTATAACTATATTAATATTGTAATTTTGAATTGACAATAATATTTTTGTTATATGGATAAAATAAAAAACATATTTTTTAAAAATAATAATATAATTTCAACAACATGTGTAGATATAAAATAAATTAATATATTTATTTTTGAAATGTGTAGATATAAATTAAAGTAAAATATTTATTTTTGAAACGTGTAGATATAAAGTAAATTAATATATTTATTTTCTAATACTATTCGCTTATAATTAATATTCTAATAAATAGATAGATAATAAAAGCTTGATATATTTATTTCTTAGAAGGAAAAATTTAAGATATATAGGTTATTTTATTTTTTGTAAAATAAAACTTACTTTGTTAACACTTACCATTAGATAATTTTATACAATTTCATCTAATGATGATAAAAAAAAAGTGAATACAAAGTAAATAAAAAATAGAGTAATAGTAGAATTTCTCAAAATTTAATCCTTTTTATATACTATTTTTAAAATAATAAAAATATACTTTTATAATAAGAGGTTTATTAATTTTTTTTAAGTTATAACTTATAAAGGAAGGATTAGTAATTCATAAAAATAATAATAAACAAATTATATAATGTTAAAACTACAAATATATAAAAAATTTTACTTGAAGAAAAAGGTGAAATGAATTTTATTTTATAAATATAACAAGTCATGTGTAATTTCATTAATAAATTACCTCAGTTAGTTACAATTAAAACATATCATTATATTTGTTACAAATTAACAGTTAATTTTCACTAATAATAATAATAATAATAATAATAATAATAATAATAATAATAATAATAATAATAGCAATAACACATACTTTAATAATGTTTATAATTTTCATTTATCATCACAAAACTAATAATTTTTATTCCCGTAAAAAATGACTAATTACTAGTATACATAAATGTATAAAAAAGAGAAATGGGCATAATTACTAAAATATTTTTACTTGTTATTATATAAAATTGAATAATTTAGTCATTACTAATGAAAATTAAATTAATTAAAAATTTAATTCTAATTTAAATTTAAAATATGTTTGCATTCTAATATGGCTAGCTTCAATTTTATCTAATACAAATCCATTCAAATAGTGTATTTTTATAAATTTTATAAAAAGTTTAAAAGAATAGGATTAAAATTAAACTAATAAATTTTAATTATTTTATAGTTAATTATTTTAATTAACTATGACTATAATTTTTAAAATTAATTTATATTTTTGCTAAATAAAATTTATAAATAATGTATTTGTTGTTTTCAATACATTGTTTAATATATTACATTATTTAATTTTAAACATATATAATAAAGTAAAATTTCAATATAAATAAAAAATTATACTACATCAATTTTATTAAAAAAAACTTTACTTATTTTTAAAAAATATAATAATTATATATTGTCATCAATATATTAAAAAAATGTATTAGATGAATTTTTATAATATATTGTTTGTAAATTTAATAAATTATATATTAATTTAGTACATTAACTTTAAATTAAAATTATTTTAAAAATTATAAAAAAAAATACTAAAAAGGTTTGAGTCCAGATAAATAAATAATTTTTATATCTTTCAAAAAAATAACTAATTTTTATATGAATTTGGGTTGTGGCACTGGCAGGTAATTGACCGCCATTCCTACTTTAGTGACAAGTTGAGCTTCAATTTTCGGACCGAATACCAGTTCCCCACACTTTCTCTCGCTACTATTCCCTGGCTAATCAGGCGACCGCCTCCGTCTTGACCAAACCACCGTTCCGGTTCTTGTTCTTGTAAGGAAGAGTGAATTTGGGTTCAATTTTGTTTTGTGTTTAAATCAAGTCTAGCTTTTTTTTTTACTGGTGTAAACCACTAATATTCAAAGCTAATTAAGTTTTAATTAATTTAATTTAATTTGGGTAGAATAGCAAAAATGACAGTAATTATTTAACGTGAAAACTTTTAGTATAGGTAATGCATCGATCGTTGACTAGCTTAATTCTTTTGGTCTGTTCCTTTTTACTTTTGTTCTCTCTCTCTTAACTCTTACTTCTTTCTTTCCTGTTTCTTTATTAGCTCGATTTATGTACTGAACAAATTGAGCAAAAAAACAATCTGTTAGAACTCATAGCATGAAAATGGAAGTCTCACATAACGCTTAGTGGACCGTGAACACAGACCCCATAGGTAAGATCACCACTTCTCTCTCTCTCTCTCTCTCTCTTTTAATCTCAGTTACGTAACCCTGCTCTTTCTTTTCATTTTTCTTTTTAGTTTTAATTATATATGAAACGATGGGCTGCCACAATGGAAAATAATTACTTTACATAAAATCTGAATTTTATTCCTATCTTTTGGGCAATTTTTCATTTGATGTTAATCATAAGCAAAGATAAAAAGTATAAAAAGTTATGCGGTTATGTATAGATAATGAAAGGAATCAAGGCATCACCTGAACTTTTTAATTTGTCTTCTTTACTTACAAACTGACTATTTAAATAAATTAATTTAAGTAAAAATAAGATTTATTAATACTTTCTAACCCTAGTTGTGGCATTTAAATACTACTTTTGAAATAGAACTATATAAATATTTAAATTAGTTAAAAAGTGTATAAGTGATATTTTAAGTGGGTTAATACACCAAAGGGTCAATTTTATAAATTAAAGTGACAAACTAACAAAAAGTGCCAAATTCAAGGGAATACATATATATTAGACCTAATACAGAAAATAACATATTGCCAGTCTTAGATCAAGAGTTTAATTTCATAAGTTCCATCTCCTGAATTTTCTAAAAATCATAAAATATACTATTGTGCTCATCAAATTATGCAATGACAATACGTTTGTGGAGGCTATAATGTCTATTATTTTGGAAGGTTTATGCACTTATCAGTCTATATACATTCATTCTATCATTTTACTGTACTGTAAAAGTTTTGTTGCTATTGTAGAAGTGTTTTATATGTAAAAGAAAAGAAACACAAATAATTGCTTAGGAAACAGTATTATGAACTTTTGGCAACCCAAATTATAAGCAATTTTGAAATTTGATAGCATATTTTTTAAGACATTATCCTAACATGCATTTTGTCTTTAATGACAGAAAAAAAAAAACAAACAAAAACAAAAAACAAAAAAATGGTGTAACTTAATTTGCAGTTTCCTCCGAGTGCAGGCATGGCGACTAACAGCCTGCCAATTAAGGTAGCTGAGGCTGCGGTTGGTGCAATTACAGGTGAATTCTTCAAGGATGCAAAAAGCACGGTATTTTCTACCATTGGCGAAACTGTAGACAATTGGAGGCATATTGAAAAAAATTGTGAAAACATGAAAGACGCAGCAAAAGAACTATATGCTATGATGGAAGATGTAGAGGGGAAAATAAGTTGGGATACGGAAATGGAGGCAACCAAAATGTGTCAATTGTGGATTGAGAAGGCAAAAAAAAATCAGAAAGAGGTGGAAGCCCTAGAATTGGAGTATTCCAAAGGCAAAGGTGGCCCTCTGTCATGTTCAGATCTTAGCAAACGCATGGTAGAGAAATATGATGAGATAAAGAGTTGTTTGGCAGATGTTAATGCTATGGAAGTACTGATAGAGAGACCACCAAGGCCTGTTATTGAAATGAGCACACCAAAATTAGATAACAAGCCATCACTTTATGAGGTTTTTAAACTGATAACAAGCTACCTTGGACGTCCAAATTTGAGAAGAATTGGAGTTTGGGGGATGGTAGGAGTTGGGAAAACAACAATTATGAAAAATCTAAACAACAGTGAACAAATTGCTGAAATGTTTGACATAGTAATTTTTGCCACTCTACCAGACGATATCAATGAAGGAAAGCCAAATGTTGGACAAGAAAGGTTGGACCGCCAACCTTTTCAACTTGTAAAAGAAAAGTTGCAGCAGGAAATTGCGCAGCGACTAAAAGTGAACATACAAGGCATTACCAACACAGAGTTAATTGCTTCAAAAATATCTGAAAGGTTGAAGTCTAAAAAGTATTTGCTTCTTCTAGATAATGTTTGGAGCATAACTGACTTGGATGAAGTTGGTATTCGCGATAATGATAAGGGTAGCACGGTGGTCTTGGCATCTAGACACCGAGATATTTGTAAGTTCATGGATGTTGATGAGAATGTGAAGGTTGACCGTTTATCAGAAGCTGAAGCAGTGGCACTATTCCGAGAAAAACTAGGTCGAAATGTTAACAGTTCAGATATTGAAAAGGTGGCTAAGTTGGTCGTCCGACATTGTTCTAATTTGCCACTCTTGATAGACAAAGTAGCTGGATTTTTCAAAAAGAAAGATCAAGAACTGTGGTGGTCTGGAGTGAGAAACTTTCAAAAATGGCCCTATGTTAAATTTCCTGGCATGGAAGAAGTTATTAGATTGCTGAGATTTTGCTTTGAAGAGTTAGATGAAGAGGAGAAAAAGTTGTGTTTTCTATATAGTGCGTTACACAGTGAAGGTTGTGAAATTTACACTAATTATTTGGTGGAATGTTGCACAGCTGAAGGCTTTGTTGATGATGTGGATAGAGGGCAAATTATAGTTGATGATTTGATCGATGTATCTTTGTTGGAGAAAGGTGAGAAGAAGAAATGTGTGAGGATGAATAGAGTGCTTCGAAATATGGCCCTCAAGATTTCATCAGAGATTAAAGATCTGAAATTTTTGGTGAGAGCAGGTGAAGAGCTACAAGAACCTCCAGGCGATGGGGAATGGCAAGAGGCTAACCGAATCTCTCTAATGGATAATAGATTGTCTTTTTTACCGAAGAATCCTAATTGCACCAACCTGTCAACATTATTTCTTCAAAGAAATGCCACTTTAATGGAGATACCTGAGCTATTCTTTAGATCAATGGAAAATCTCAGAGTTCTAGACTTGCATGGTACTAAAGTCAAAACATTGCCATCTCTGTCTTGCTTGACACGTCTTAGAGCTCTTTATCTACATTCTTGTGATCAATTGATGGAACTTCCCTCTAATATGGAGGCACTTGTTCATCTTGAAGTGCTCGACATTCGAGGCACTGGAATTTATTGCCTACCTGTTCAAATTGGCTGTTTGCCCAAGCTGCGGTGCTTACGTGTCTCATTTTCAAAGTTTGATGGACGATCAGGGAAGATGGAAAAAAATGAAAAGTTATTATCAAACCTCTCTTCGCTGGAAGAACTAGTCATTGAAGTAGAAGCATACAATCAATGGTGGATTAATGTTGTAAAAGATATAACAGAAGAGGTGGCTGCATTGAGAAAATTGACTTCTCTTGCATTTTGCTTTCCTGATGTGGAATGTCTCAAGATCTTCGTTGCGAAAAGCTCGCTATGGAAAGGTTCCTGCTTCACATTCCAGCTTGCTGTCAATCACCATTACTCAACAAGCTACATGATCCATGATTATTTTGATTCTGATTTCAGAAGGTGCTTGAAATATGCTAACGGCGAAGGCATAGATCAAGCAATATCACAGTTGCTTGCTGAAAGCAATGCGTTTGAACTTATTGGTCACAAGGGATCTGTGGGACTTTCAGACTTTGGCATTGAAAGTCTTAACAACTTGAAGAGATGCTTAATTGAAGGGTGCAAAGAGATTACAACTATTATCAATGCTAATGGAACTACAGAGACTGTACTAAAATGTTTGGAGAAGATTTACATCAGTAATGTCCCAAAATTGAAAAGCATTTGGGAGGGCCCTGTACCTGCTGGAAGCCTAGCTCAACTTACTGCACTTATTTTATGTAAATGCTCAGCACTGAAAAAGATATTCTCCCAAGGCATGATTCAACAGCTCTCTTATCTTCAAGAATTGAGAGTTGAAGAATGTCTTGAGATTGAGGAGATAGTTACGGAACCTGAAAATAATGGAACACAGCCAAATGACCTTCCTAGTTTGACAATATTGGTACTTCATGATCTGCCTAAGCTAAGAAGCATTTGGAAGGAGAAAACATTGGAGTGCACTTCTTTGAAGTCAACCAAGATATCCAGGTGCCCATTGTTGAAGGAGCTTCCGTTCTAGTAAATTAGATAAGCAGTCACATTTATCTGCTCTGCATCTTCAATTGTCATTGCAATGTTTCACTTTTTTGTTCTTGTGGTGCTCTCACTGCATAAGCTGATATATCATACAGCCAGACCTCTCCATGGAGGGAGTTTAATTATTTTCTTCCTTTGGGAATGCATTTGTTTGATATGTCTCCTAGTTGTTCTGCAATTCTATTTTTTTGTGATATAGAATCATGCAATCTTATTTATTGTTTTAATTTTGTAGTATCACTCGTGAACTGCCTGCTAGTACTGTGTCGTGTTTGATTGTGTAATGAATGCAAGTGCTTTTCTGTTGTAACTTGTAAATCTGATTGCTTACATTCATCATTTATGCATCAGCCACTGACCTTCAGGCTTTGTTCATTGTTTATTTGGGAATGGATGTTGTTCATTGTTTATTTGGAAATAGATGTGAAATGAATGGAAAAAGATATAAAACTTCAATGAATGCAAATCCAGACTTTTATAAACATGTATTTCAAAAGTTACTATCAAATTTCATATCATTTCCTTATTTACAATCTATTTTGAGACCACATCAACCAGTGTATGATATCTTATTTGTATTCTAAAGTAGTACTATCAAGAAGTTTCAAAAAGGTTACTTCAACTATTTTCTCCACAAATAACATGATCCGATGCATTGACAAGAGCAACTCCACTCCTTAATTAGTTGTTTTTACTCTTCTATGTTGAGAAGATATGTAAGACCTCTTGATTATGGGGTTCAGATATGATGCGGTTGACTTGATCGCCCACAGAAATCTGACAAGTTTGGTTAAACCATATCAGTATTATTCAATTTAAAATAGCTAAAACTTTTGCCTGAGAAAGTATAACTTCAATGTGTTTAATTTTTCAGGCTACAAACTTCAGAAACAACATCTTCCACCCATGCTTTCCAGCATTCATCATTATAACTCACATCCATCTTTAATTCTTCTAACTGAAACAGAGCTGAAACCATCCTGCAAGATTTTCTAATTTTTTTTCCCAACATGCAGTTTCGTTGCTCAATGTCTCAAAGACAGAGTTCCAAATATGAGACACATCTTTTAATGCCTTTGCCATTAACATTATTGGATGTGAATAGTGGCGTCACATCTCTTATATATATATATATATATATATATATATTTTGCTAGTGGTTGTAGACTTGAAGAAGCAACAATTTCACCAACATTCTGACAGACAATTCTCAAGACGATGAATATTCCACCCTTCTGCCTAATTTTTCTAGCTCTAATCTTTCTTTTTAGCATTCTAAATCAATCAAGACTCTTTAGTAGAGAGTTTCTAATCCGTACATGCATCTAAATTTATCCATTTGCACAAGAATTTGTTCTCAGAAATTCATGATAGCAGTGCCATTCCAGTGGATAAACCGACTCGGTCAGATGGTATTACGCTGAATCTGATATTGATACTATTCATGAAACTGTTATTTAAAACCTTAAGCAAGAATCAAGATGAACTTCTTGTGCTCAAACAAATTGACTAGCTTCTAAGGCCTTACTTGGTTGGTGGTAATAGAATGGAATGTAATGAGTAAAGTAATGGAATTAAGAATGCAATTGAATGGAATGTATTTATCATTCCATTACCATGCTTGGTTACATGAGTTTTAAAACAAATGTAATGTAATGAGTATTAAATTCTTATACTTGGTTATACTATTTTCATATAATTGGAATATGAGAAAAAATAAAGAGAAAAAAAAAAGAGATAAAAAAAATAAAGAGAAAATAAAAAATAAAAAAGAGATAAAAAAAAATTATAAATAAAAAAATAAAAAAGAGATAAAAAAAATAAAGATAAATAAAAATAAAAATAAAATTGGAAAAGAAAAAAAGAGTATAAGAAAAAATAAAAGAAAAAAAAAAGGAATAGTAAAAAAAATAGGGCATGTAATGAGGAATAATGTGGACATGAGGTCCAGCCCGGCCCGCGAGGCCAAAGCCCAATGATGAAAGTCTGCATTTAAGCCCAGATTGATGAAGAATTGGATTCGGACCCATTTGAAAAAGCCCAAAAACTCAC
>CATIWO010297195.1:0-13856 GCA_949673435.1 Macaranga tanarius
GCAGTTCCGGTTCCTAACCGCTAAAAAAAATTATTTTTTATTATTTTCATTGTTAATTTTAATTCATTTATTATTTAAAAATTATTAACTCCAATTTTTTTTATTATATTAGTATTTTTGACTTAATTAAAATTATTTTAAAAATTATTATAATATTTTAAAATATTTAAATATAATAAAAAAATAATAAAAATTTAAATCTGGTTCAGAACTGGAACCGGCCAGTTTCGAACCGGCCAATGAACGGTTCCGGTTCTGTTCCATAAACCAATTTGGATAAAAAAAATTATAAGGGCCAATGTAAAATTTGGGCAAAATGTTGGGGACCAATTTAGAAATTGGATATCCATTTTGAAATTTAATCAAAATTCATGATTGAAAAGAAACAAATTGAAATTGGATATCCTTTTTGAAATTTAATGAAAGTTCAGTGACCTGCGGGGTTTAATACCCTAAATCGGTCTATTTCTTACGCTTTCCTCGAATGCCCTTCCGCTAAAGATGTTTGGTTTGGTTCTGATCTTGGCATCAGATCAATGATGGAGCGGCAACTTCTGTTAGCAATTGGTTCTGGACTTTATTTCATTCTATAGTAATATTGAAGCTGTGACAGCTTTAAAACGTGTGCGGGAATTCCAATGGTCTCGTAGCAGAGAGCTGGGCAGGCAGCGATCATCTCCATCCTTCTGGTGCAGTCCTAAAGATCCGTATGCTAAAGTTCACGTTGATGCATGCTTCAGTCTGTTTGCAAACGGGTCGCACTGCAGTAGGTTGTGCTATGGTAAATTTCTGGTTGGGCAGTGGTCCATTGATTTGGCGGAAGCTCAAGCTATTTTCTTTGGACTTTGTCTGGCAATATTTGCTGGATTAATTAGGTGACGTTTTTTTCCTCTATCTTTACTCTTTTAGATGAGATTTTTCTTCTTAAAGGAGCCTTTTCCTCTGCTAATTTCTCTTTCATTCTTAGAAATTGCAATAAAGTTGCTCATCATTTAGTTTGTTGGGCATGTAATGCTGATTCAGATTTTGCTTTAGCTCTTGATGTTCCTGATGGTGTTCGTCAATATGTACAACCAGACCCTCTTGGAGTTGGTAAATTATCGCAAAACCAGAAACGTGGTGCAAAGAGACGGAGGTATCCTATGGGAAAGATTGCGGAGTTGATGGGAATTTTACTGTATGCTGGAGTTAGCGAAAAAGTATGGAGATGCAAGGAAACTGCATTTGTCGATCTTTGGGACCTGCAAAACGATCCTGCCAATGTGAAGCTATTTGCGATAATTTACCATAATCTCTCGCACATGGTGTGCGCTTAATTAATTAATTTATATAATTTATGTTTAAATTTAATTCATGCATGTATTGGATCCTTTGTCCGAATAAAAATTCAATGTTTATGAAATCTTTACAAAGATTATCTAATACATAAGTGACTTTCAGATTTATACCTCCAAAATTATCCAATTACTGTAACTTGATTGTTTAATAATAATAATAATAATAAGGCATATTGGTGCAAAAAATCACAATCTTTTTTTACTTTTTTAAATTTATACCAAACTTTAAAATTTATCAAAATTAATCCAATTTTACAAAGTATTTACAATTTTAACACAATTGCAATTTGGTCAAAATAAAAAATGTAAAATACGTACGTGACATTTAAGGTGACGTAGGTACCCTCTATTTTTGTGGATTCTACATTCACATTATCTAATTACTAATTATCTAATTACTAATTATAATAGTTAATTAGATTTCAACCTTAGTAATTTTTAAAAAATATAAAATAGGAATGAAAAATTTATTTAACTAGGTGAAAGCCCATGCTATATGTACAGGAATAATTATTATAATATATATATAATTTAAATAATAATTCTTTTATTTAATTAAGTAATTTAAATAATTAAAAATCAAAATAATTGAAAACATATATAATATTATAGTCTCCTGAAAAAACAATTTGTCAATATTTTCATATCCTGATTAATTTTAGCTGGCCTAAAATTTTTTCTTCATTTTCTTCATAATGAATGAATACTATTCATTAAAGTGATTCATGTAATTTTGTTTGTAGAAAATATGTTATATAAAGAATAACATAAAAGAAAGTAATGACCAAAATTATTACATAAAAGTAACAAATAATTACAATGGCTACAATAAATAGAAAAAATTAAATTAATGTGTTCATAAGCAATAGCAAACATCAAATGGTTTATTTGTTTAAATTTCTCATGAAACAACTACTACTACTAAAAGCAAAAAAAAAAAAAAATGAATTGTATTGAAATTAAGATCTTAACTATCTTAAATTAACTCTTAATTGGGCCATTGATACCACCAACTATGTCAAATTATACATATTTCTATCAACCAATTAACTATGGATGCAAAAGTTAATTAGAAAAATATATAAATAATGCACATCTCATATGAAATTACCACAAAAATTAAAAATAACATAAAGTACCTTCTTGAAAAATTAATATATAAAGAAGCAAATATATCTATGATCATCAAGAATAAATGAGACGGAGAGGAGAGATTTTCTTAATATGGAGGGTGGGAAAAATGAAGGGTTATATTTGATTTGGTAAAAATAAAATTACATTTGGGGTTTGTAATTTTGTTGATATGAAAGGTAAGAAAAAATGAAGAGTACTATTTGATTTGGAAAAAGTACAATTGCAAGTTAATTTTGTAAAGGAAATGATAGGTATTTCTTTGAGAGACACCAACAGCGGTATCTCTCAAAGAAAAGGACAAAAAAAAAAAAATTTGTTTAAATTACTGTTCTATCCCTAGTAATTATATAATATAAAAAATTATATAATAATTTCAAAATAGTTATTTTAATTAATTAATTAATTAAATTGACAAAATTTAAAATCTAAAAAAGAAATGGGCGAACCCGTTGTGTCATAATTTACACACTCATATATTGTATATATATATATATATATATATTTATTTATTATTTATTATTTATTATTAATTTATTTGTAATTACCATCTCTCATTATGGGCAAAATGGGAAATGCCCATCCTGAGAGATGGACTGTTGGTGCGACACCAACCATTTTCCTTTTTTAAAAAAATATTTAATAACGGTTATATAGTTTAAAATACAGGCAGCAATCATCTCCATCCTTCTTGGGTAGGGGTGTTCACGCCCTCCGAAATGGCCGAACCGAAAACTGAACCGACACTATTCGGTTCAGTTCGGTTTGTATTTTTAGAATTTTCAAATTTTTAGAACCGAATTGAACCAAAATTTGGTTCGGTTCGATTCGGTTTTATTAAAACAAATTTCTATTATCCGAGATAACCGAAATAACCGATTTTTTTATTTTATATTTTAATTTTTCTATATATTTTATTAAAAATATATACAAATTTAATATAAAAATAATCAATATTTTTAAAATTTTTGGTTCGGTTTTCTATCAAAAATTTTAGTTCGGTACAGTTTTGGACATAATTCGGTTCGGTTCGATTCTGATTTCTTCAAATTCAGCTATTTTGGTTTGGTCAGAAAAATGCTCAAAAACCGAACCTTGCAATTTTCAAGATCCTTTATGCTAAAGTTAATGTTGATGCATGACACATCCGTGTCTCCAAAAGATAATTAATTTGGAAATAAATAAATAATAATAATTTTTAAAAAGAAATTAAATTGTGGAGATGTGTGTAGGGATTTAATTGTAAAAAAAATTATATGAAATGATTAAGAGGGATCAAATGATCAATGGATATCAAAGGACTAAAGAGAAAGAAGTACGTAGGTGAGGTCTCAAGTGGCCGAGACTTAGCTTCTTCTTTCAAATTATGCGTTTACCTTCACAGTTAACGCTTAAAAAAAAAACACACGCGCGCACACACACACAATAAACATAGGAGAGAAACGATGGTGAAAGAAGAGAAGAAACTTAAGAAGATTCTTGCAATCTGAATCAGGGAGCAATCAAACAAAGAATTTGGATTGAAAATTATAAACAAAAGTATAAAGATGAGGAAGGAAGAACCTTCTCCGGACTTACAAGCACAAAAGAACACTTTAGATGAGCCTAGGATCTTGATTCGTAGGTTCTCCGATACTTAAGTTAGAGAAAGTTTATTCAAGATAATCTAATAATGAAAGATATGTGCCTATATATAGGCATAAGGAGGACATACCTAGTCATGTTTGGATTAGCATCATGAGAGTCTTAATTCCTTACTAATTAGGTCTCTTTAGTCCTTTTTTGATATTGATTTTATATGCAGATAGAGTCCTCTTTGGACTTAGATTCCATGGTATATAGGGATATGACATTCTCATATTTATCAGATGTCCCCCCCAATGGTATCAAATATTTATGTTCGAAAAAGCTATCCGTCAGTTTTTCATTAGTCATGTTCTGCAGATTTGCATGTGAAGGTCCTTCATTGAGAAGAATATTTATTTAGCATCGGAGTGTCGAACCTTAAGGAGGCTCTCATATTGTGAACCTGAAGGGGTTCATATGTTCTGACCTTAAGAGGTTCATTTGTATTGAACCTTGAGAGGTTCGTATGTTTTGAACCGAGAGAGGTTCGTATGTTTTGAACCGAGAGAGGTTCGTATGTTTTGATCTCGTGAGAGGTTCGTTTATTTTGAACTGAGAGAGGTTCGTATGTTTTGACCTCGTGAGAGGTTCATTTATTTTGAACTGAGAGATGTTCGTATATTTTGAACCGAAAGAGGTTCGTATATTTTGACATCGTGAAAGGTTCGTATGTTTTGACCTCGTGAGAGGTTCATTTATTTTGATCCAAGAGAGGTTCATATGTTTTGAACCGCGAGAGGTTCGTATGTTTTGACCTCGTGAGAGGTTCGTTTATTTTGAACCGAGAGAGGTTCACATGTTTTGACCCGAGAGAGGTTCGTATGTATTGACCTCGTGAGAGGTTCATTTTTATTGAACCGTAATAGGTTTGATTATCGAGGTAATGAAAGATTTCTCTTTTATAAAACTACCACGTGGCAGTATAACTACTCAAGTCTCTTCATTTTTTGAGACGTCGTATCATTTTCTTCGTTCCTTGAATACCCTTTCCTTACTGAAATGTGGGTAAATCATCCGTTAAGGGTATGTGGGGGATACTGAAAAATTTTCCCCTCTTTATAAACCCTTCCAAAGTCATTTTTATTATCACTTTAACTTTTTATCATTTCTCTCTCTAAAGCTCTGCCTTCTCTCTAGACTCTCCAGGCGATCTACGTCTTTAGCACTTGAAAGCTTCAAAGGTTATTTCTTCTTTCCTTTCTCTTTTTGATCTTTTTCCTTTATTTATTATTATTATTTGTTAATATGGCCCCTAGGCTTCCCTTAGATCCATCAGAGTTCACCCCCTCACTTCCTAAGGAAGTTATTCAAAAATGTAGGAAGAAATATAATATCCCTATTGAATATAAGTTTTTTCAAGCCACCGATCATGTTAGGGCTCACCACAACCCTGATAGAGATAGGAAGAGGAATAGGATAGTTATCTATTTAGAAAAACTAGATGGGGGTCTTCGGTTTCCTCTAGATCCTTTTTTAATTTTATTCTTTCGTGCCTATAACCTTGCCCTGGGTCAATTACACCCGAATGGATATAGATTCCTTACAGCCTTCTATGAACTTATTCATTCACATGGTCGCGAACCCACAGTTCAGATGCATCGCTACATATTTTCTTTAATAAAGAAGAAAGGTGATCTCACCTATTTGATGTCCAGTATTCCTAGCTTCGGCTTATTCAAAAAGTTACCTCATATTAGTAGAGATTGGAGAAGTAAATTTTTCTTTATTCAACATAAAACTGCTTTCCAACAAATACCGGTGTCATGGGCAAACGAGCTTCAAGCAGTGAGATGATCTGCGGATTTTATAGAGGAGACTGATCTTACCCTGCTTGCAGATCTTCACTATCGGTTTTCCACCTTATTGCCTTCTGCACACACTTATGTGGAACAATTTGTATATAGACACGAGCATCCTTCTGATGCCGGTCTTTATGATATTATAACTGAAGTTCCGGAATCTGGAGGTATTTATTTAACTTTTTTGATTGTGTAAATGGCTAATTTTCTTGCTGATTTCATGGAAGATATTGTCGATATTGTAGATGATTCTGCTGAGATTGCTACCAATCCTACTATGGCCAACCTTACTGTTCCTCTAATCAGTATCGAGGATTATGAAGTTCCATTCTCATCCCCCAGTGCTCCTAAGGAAGCCGAGACTACTAACAAGCAAAAGGGGAAATGAGCAAGGGGTTTGGAGGGAACCTACGAAATTGCTACTGAGGAGGGGGATATTCATTTTAAACGTCCGAGATTAGAATCCTGTCCCAATCTGGCATCTTGGTTTGAGAAGAAAGTTGGAGATCCGAGTGTCTCCGATCCCCTAATTCGTAATCATCTATCTGAATGTCATCGCCTGAAGAAGGATATGCTCCGCTGGGAGGCTATTGATGAAAATAATTTAAAGAGTCAAATCACTTTAAGCATGATGGAGGTATTCTATTTTTAACTTCCTCCGTGCATTCGATTATCTTAATCGTATTTCTGACGGCTTTTGTCTTTCAGGAACTTCAAGGGGTATTGCGAATAGATGACATTCATTATATTCATAAGAGCAAGCACAACCTTTCTATCCAAAAAACGAACGAGCTAGCTATTGAGCAAGAGAACGATCTCCGTAAAGCTAAGAAGATTTTTCTGACTGTGCGGGCAGAGCGAGATAGTATCCTTTCGAGTTTAGAAATTAAGAAGAAGGAGAATATAGATCTCCAAAGTTCTATTTTCCGGTTGAGTTCAACCGTAACTGAACAAGATAAAATAATTGTTGCCTACAAAGAGGAGGTTCGCCAATTAAAAGAATCTCGGGTGAATGAGAAAAGGGGCTTTCAAGGCTTAACAGCAGATTTTGTGTAATCCATAAAATTAGAATGCCGGCGACTGGTGTCTCTGCATCATCCCGATTTCGATTTTACCCCCATTCAAAGGATTTCTCTTCGTGACTTGAGTGAAGTAATTCGTAAAGAAAAGGCAGTGTCTAATATTGTGGAGAGTCACTCAACCGCTCAAGCTGGGGGTGTTGACCCTACTGCCGAAGTAGCTACGACTTTAACATTTGCCGGGGGTCCTTCTGCTGGTGGAAGTAGTACTTCTGCTTCACCAAAGGAATAGTTTGTTTATAGCCTTCTTATTTCTCACCCTTATGAGGCAATTTTGTACTAAACTTTTCGGATTAATGAAAATATCCTTTTCTGCTGTTTGGTTATATACTTGTCTTATTTATAATTTTGCTTTTCGGATTATTAACTTTTTTATGTTCATAACTCGCTTATTTTCTTGCGAGTATATCCAATATTTGTGAGTAGAATTTACTCAACTTATCTTCGAGCGTATAAACTCATTTTTAACCGGTATGAGTAACCTTGTTCATATTGTTTGCAGCTGTAAAGACTTGTCTTGAGTTTAAATACTCTTTATGTTTCGTATTTAATTGATATGGGTATGGTTACTCATTTTTTTGTAAGTTTATTGACTCGTCTTAATTGTTACGAGTGTAGTTACTCATTTTATTTATGAGTATATGGGCTCGTCTTAGTTGTTACGAGTGTAGTTACTCATTTTGCGAGTATATAGACTCGTTTTAATTGTTACGAGTGTATTTACTCATTTTGTTTGTGAGTATGAACTTATCTTTATTGTTACGAGTGTATTTACTCATTTTGTTTACGAGTATATGGACTTATCTTAATTGTTACGAGTGTATTTACTTATTTTATTTCGAGCATATGGACTCGTCTCAGTTGTTATGAGTGTAGTTACTTATTTTACGAGTATATAGACTCGTCTTAATTATTACGAGTGTATTTACTCATTTTGTTTGCGAGTATAGACTCGTCTTTATTGTTACGAGTGTATTTACTCATTTTGTTTGCGAGTATGGACTCATCTTTAATGCACTTCCGAATATCAAAATTTTTTTATTTCTTTTAAGAATAATGTTGGGATGGTATTTCCCTTTTACAGATCTATAGATGCTTATTGGTAATATTTTTGTAAGTTTTCTATATTCCAATATCTCGGGATGGTATTTTCCTTCGAGTCTTCAAGTCTATATGCCCCTTTTTCAGTTGCTTCGACGACTCGGTATGGTCCTTCCCAATTGAGATCCAATTTTCCAGTTCCTGCATTGCCCATCCCTATTTCTGCTTTTTGTAGGACAAAGTCTCCTACTTTGAAAGCCCTTGACCGGACTCTTTTGTTGAAATAGCGGGCGACCTATTGTTGTCTTGCTTCGGCTATAACTGCAGCCTGTTCTCTTCTTTCTTCGAGTATATCCAATGACATCCTGCAATCATTTGCATTCTTTACTTCATTCAGGTCTCTGTCAACTCTGTATGAAGGAGACCCTATTTCAACAAGGATTACTGCATCTATCCCATAAGCCAATCGAAAGGGCGAATCACCTGTTCCACTTCTTGGAGTGGTGCGGAATGCCCAAATGACGTTATACAGTTCATCGGCCTAATCTCCTTTCTTATCATCAAGATGCTTTTTGATGCCCTATAGTATGGTTCGATTGGAGACCTCCATCTGTCCATTAGTTTACGGGTGGGCTATAGAAGTGAACCGCAGCTTTATTCTGAGTTCAGAATAAAATTATTTGAATTTTAAGTTGTCGAACTGTTTCCCATTATCTGTAATGAGTGTGTTCGGAATTTCAAATCTGCATATTATTTCCTTATAGAAGAAATTGTGAATTCTTGCTTCCATTATTGTTGAGACTGCCTCAACTTCTATCCATTTTGTGAAGTGATCGATTGCAACTATTATGAATTTTTTCTATCCCGGAGCCATTGGGAAAGGTCCAAGAATGTCCATTCCCCATATGGCGAAGGGCTATGGGCTTCCGATGGGATTCTGGATCTGGCCTGGTGTATGTACCAGCTGTGAATATCTTTGACATTTATCACAACTTTGTGCTAACTTTTGTGTATCCTGGGACATTATAGGCCAGTAATATCTTTATAATAGGGCTTTCTTAACTAAAGTGACCTTAGCCTCATGGGCTCCGCATATTCCTTCATGTATTTCTCGAAGGATGTAATTTCCTTCTTCAGTTGAAACACACTTGCTCCATGGATGACTAAATGATCTTTTATATAGAATTCTATTCTGGAGCGAGTATTGAGCAGCTTTTACTCGAATTTTCTTTACCTGGTTCCTATCATCAGGGAGCTTTCCTGTTTCAAGTTATTCGGCAATAGGCTTTATCCACTCGGCTATTTTGGATGTGGTTAGGACTTCATTCTCATCCGTGGAGGGCATAGCGATTTCTTCCTTGAGGAGGAGGTGTTGGAACATAGGTCCATTTTCTGCTGCTGATTTAGCTATGCTATCAGCTTTATTTTCTGCTCTTGGGATTTGGACAATTGTCCATTGTGTACCATTTTCTTCAATCTTGTGTAGGAGTGATTGAGCTTTATCCACATATTTGATCATATTTGGATCTTTCATTTTGTACGTTCCTTTTAGCTGGTTTACTACGAGTTGAGAATCGCAGAGTATTTGGAGGCTTTCCACTTGTACCTCATTTACCAACTTTAATCTAGTGATCAGGGCTTCATATTCTGCCGCATTATTTATGGCAGCGTAGGCTATTATGACAGCATATTCGATTCTAATTTTTTTCGGGCCTATTAGGATTATTCCAGTGCCCGAACCTTGTTTGCTTGATGCCCCATCGATATACATTCGCCATAGGTTCTTTTCATTACTGAGTTCCGCAATTTCAGTCATTTTTAGTATGAAATCAGACAATATTTGTGCTTTGATTGCTGTTTGAGGTTCGTATGATATGTCATGTTCGCCCAGTTGTACTGACCATTGGACGAGTCTTCTGAATGTTTTTGGTCTTTGCAAGATTTTTCTTAGCGGTTGATTCATTCGTACCACTATCTTATGGGCTTAAAAATAGTGTCGAAGCTTCCTAGCTGTATATACTAGGGCCAGTGCTAATTTATCCGTCTTTGGATAATGGATTTCTGCTCCCCTAAGGACCTTACTTATATAATAAATGGGGTTTTGCTCTCATTAATCTTCTCGAATAAGTACCGATGCTAGGGATTCATTTCCCACTGAAAGATATAGGTACAATATTTCTCCTGGTGTTGGTCTACTCAGTAGAGGTGGAGATGTTAAGAATTTTTTGATATCTTCAAATGCTTTTTGGCAGTCAGCATTCCATTCAAATTTTTTGACATTTTTCATTGCCTTAAAGAAGGGAAGGTATTTTCTCACTGAGCAGGACATGAATCTTCCTAGCACGGTGATTCGTCCGTTTAATTTTTGTAATTCGTTCAGTATTGTTGGAGGCTTCATGTTAATGATCGCTTCCATTTTTTTCGGATTGGCTTTGATTCCTCTCTGTGAGATCATGAAACCTAGGAATTTTTCTGCTTTTACCTCGAACACACATTTGTCTGGGTTGAGTTTAACCTTATATTCGTCTAGTGTTTCCAGGACTCGTTCTAAGTCTATAGAATGGTCCTCTTATGTTCGGCTTTTGACGATTAGGTCGTCTACATATACTTTGATGGTTTTGCCAATATCTTTCTTGAAAATAAAGTTCATGAACCTCTGGTATGTAGCTCCTGCGTTCTTGAGTCTGAAGGGCATAACGTTATAACAGTACAACCCTTGGTGAGTTATGAATGATGTTTTTTCTTGATCCTCTTGCTTCATTGGGATCTGATGATATCCTTGGGCAGCGTCCACAAAGCTATACATTCCGTGGCATGCCGTTGAGTCAACCAACTGGTCAATGGTTGGTAAAGGATAACTATCCTTAGGGCATGCTTTGTTTAGATCTGTGTAATCTACGCACATCCTATACTTTCCGTTTGGTTTCTGGACGAGTACTACATTTGCTATCCATTCAAGATGTGTGACTTCTCATATAAATCCCACTTCTAAGAGCTTCGTTATTTCAGATGCTATGATCTTTTGCCTTTCTATTATGAAATTATGCTTCTTCTGTATTACCGGTTTAATAGAGGGTCAATGTTCAGGCTATGAGCCACTACTGTTGAATCAATCCCTACTATTTCTGATACTTTTGTAGCAAAAGTGCCCGAGTGGTTTTGCAATACTCGTTCTAATTTATCTTGTGCTTGCTCTGGTATCTCGCCACTAATTTTTATAGTTGTGCCGTTTGTCAATTTTATTTTTTTCAATTCTTCTACCAATTCTGGCTTTATACCTTGTTTTTCAATTTCCATATTGGATTCAATGGGAAAGGCTTCCAACTCATCCTTTGTGGCTAATTGATAGCACTGTTTGGCTATTTCCTGGTCTCCTTTGATCGTAATAACTCGCCCTTGAATTGAGATTTTCATTATCAAGTATCTAATACTTGTTATGACATTAGTTTCCCATAAGATTGGTCTTCCGATGACTCCGTTATAGGCCAGTCTTGTATCTACAATGTTGAATAGTGCTTTCACTATAAGATGCTCTTAGGAGTCTTGTTCTCCCAATTCTATATTCAATTTGACACTTCCCATTGGTTTGATGGTTCCTCCGTAAAAGTTGGTTATGGGGTTTGTTATGGGTTTCAGTTCTACTGATGAACCTCCCATTGCTCGGAAGGCTTCCCAGGTTAGAACGTTAACTCCGTCATCTACGAGCATCCTCTTTACAAGGTAATTTTTTATGTGCGTGTTAATGACTAGTGCATCATTATGAGGTTGCTTGACGTGTTGTCCGTCTTCTGGAGTTATCATTATTATTGGTATGGAAGAACTGGTTCGTGCCGCATATATCTCTCTTCGTGGTCTTTTCTTGGCTCCTGATGACGATTCACCACCTATGATCATGTTTATGACTCTAGACACATCTTTGCGAGTCTTCTTTGCGTCTTTTTGATGTTCTGGGTGAATGTCTGAACTTCTAGTTCGCTTTGGGAAGTCTTCTGTGAACTTTCTCAAAGAGCCTGCTTTGACCAATCGTTCTATCTCTATTTTGAGGTCACGACATTCATCTGTGTTATGACCATGGTCTCGATGGTATCTGCAGTATTAATTTTTATCTCTTTTTTCTCCATAGAGTGGATTAAGCTTTCGCGGGGTTGGTATGTCTATACCGTTTTGCTTGATCCACATTAATATTTCTGATCTAGGAGCGTTAAGAGGAGCATATCTCTTATCGTCACTCCTTTATTTATTGGGACCATATTCCCTTTTTGATTCTTTTTTCTCCTATTTTCTTCTTGGCCCCCTTTCATTGTCTCTTTTTCACATGTCTTTTTTGTCTTCGTCCAAGTCAATCAGCTTGGTTGCGATTGCCATTGCTTCCGAAAAAGTTTGGGGCTTATTGGTCGTTATCTTATCTCTAAGCTTCCTTAGCTTAGTTCCAAATTTTAAAGCATCTACAGCTGATTCGTTGCTCAAGTGCTTAATTTGCATAGCGATTTTGTTAAATCTTTCAAGATAGCTTCGAAGTGTTTCATTATCATCTTGTTTACAGAGTCATAAATCGTTGATGCTCTTCTTTGGCGGGATATTGGTAATGAATCGAGTCCTGAATTGCTCGATTAATTCTTTGAAAGTGGATATAGAATTTTTTGGTAATCTGTGGAACCATCTTTGAGCTGTGTTTATCAGAGTTATGGGGAAGACTCGGCACATGATCGCATCATTAACATTCTGCAACATTATTTTTGTGCGGAATATTGAGACATGTGCGACGGGGTCACCTGTTCCATCATATTAATCTAGAGGTAGGACCTTGAATTTTGTCGGTATTAAGGTCGCCATTATGCTGTGAACGAATGGAGTACTTCCATCTAATATGCATTCCTCTATTTCATCAGGTCTTGTATGAGCCTTATGTAATGCTTCCCGTAACTGACGATTGAAGTCAGCTCTCCTAGGAAAATCGGATTCTGATTCCTGCTCTGAATTGGATTCCTGTCTCCTATTTTTGTTATCCCGCGGTTTCTCTCGTTCAGCTCGGAGTGGCAATCGGTTGTCATTATTCACTCTTATTGCTGGAACCGATCTAGGAGTAGATGTTCCCGTAGCCAGCACGTTGTTTGCTCCTTGAGAAAAGAGTGAAATTTATTGTTGTACAAACTGAAGCTGAGCATTGAAGTTCTGAATTATTTATTCTCTAGCTAATGGTGGTAGATTGAGTGGGACAGGAGTTTGACTTGTTCCGCCCATGTTAGGTGGGGTTGAAAATTCCGAGAGGTTTGGAAAAAGAATGGTTGGAGCGGATCTAGACATATGCTGGAAAGGAGCATAATATGGTGGAGATGTTCCATAAGTTATTTTTGGTTGAGTAGTGATTATCAATGGCAATGATTCCGATCCAATAGATTGTGAATAATCGCCTTGAGAAGTTATCGGGTGTGCTCGATTGACAACCAAGGTGCTGGTAGATGCTCCACTTTGGCCAGGTGGAGGATCTGAAGTGTTTGCCATGAATTAGCGTAGGGGACTTCGATGAATGTGGTTTGGAAAATAAATTCGTGATTTCCCACAGACGGCGCCAATTGATTAATGTTGAACCTTCTCCGGACCTACAAGCACAAAAGAACACCTTAGATGAGCCTCGGATCTCTGATCTGTAGGTTCTCCGATGCTTAAGTTAGAGAAAGTTTATTCAAGATAATCTAATAATGAAAGATATGTGCCTATATATAGGCATAAGGAGGACATACCTAGTCCTGTTTGGATTAACATCATGAGAGTCCTAATTCCTTACTAATTAGGTCTCTTTAGTCCTTTTTTGATATTGATTTTATATGCAGATAGAGTCCTTT